>ARYC01000194.1:0-39433 GCA_000711775.1 Oxytricha trifallax | reverse complement strand
GGTTAGGAACCAAGTCTCCTTAAAATTAAACACTAGGGTTGTTGAAATTATACAACTAAAGTTGTTGTTGATTATTTTACACATTAAGTTGCTGTAAAATTTAGTTGGATTATTATCCAAGGTTCATAAGAGAATTTGCATTAAAACCTTAGTTTTGCTACAGTAACTGGTTGTTTTGATTAAAAAGCTAAAAGTTTACCTGATTAACTTTTGGTTATTGAGGTAAAATCTTAGATTTTGAACCAACACCAACGAAATTTTTTGGTTGATTTAAATTTCTTTAGTTTATTTAGCCTGTGGCTGAAGTTGAAATAGTTTAGGAAAGACCTCTTCCTTTGCTCTGTATGCAATTTTAGCATCTTGCAAATAAGCTGCATAATTAGGGGTTTAAACACTGATTCATAATTAGTTGAAAATAAGAAAAAATAAAATTATAATTTTTATTATTAGAGATTGAAATTATACTAATTTTTTAACTTTCATTAATTTGAATTTTCAAATTCTTAGGTTTTTTCAAAGATTTTTCTGAATAATTAAGTAATAATTCATAATTTTAACCAAATAATTAATAAAAAATAATTCTTTTTATAGCAAAATAGAGACTTTAAACTGATTAATTTATGAGTTTACTATATAATTTCTTAGTAATATATTTAATAAACCCCTTTATTTTTGATAATTATTATAAATTAGTCTTTAGCTAATTAATAAACTTAATTAATTTAATTAAAAAAATAAATGTCCTACTTACTTATTTACTCTAAAATAATTATGAAATAAAATGGATTTTATACTTTGAATATTTTTGAACTTGTTTAATTAATTTATCTAATTAAAAGGCATTTATTTTAAGAGTTAAAGCCTTAAATTTTAAAGAATATTTTATAATTATTATGAATTGTATATAATTAATTTGCAATTTATTATCTACCATTTTTTCTGTAAAAATGTTTTATTTCGAATTAATCTAAATTATATTAAAGCAAAAGTTTTACAAATAATCCAACTAATAAGATTGAAATTTTTTTAATTTCAAGTCTCAATTATTTCCTTTATTTCACATCAAAAGTAGTGTATATAAAATACTTCAAACATTTACAATATTTCAATTATCATTCCTTTATTTAAAATCAAATTTAAGGCTAAAGCTAAATAATAATTGAAGAAAAGCCTTGCTTATATTTATTAATTTCTAATAAATATGGTTTCTTTATATTTCAAATTTGCTGTTCAATCAAATCTAAATTATCTTATGAAACTTAAGTTAACCTTTAATATAGCCTTACAAATAATTACTCTACGTTACTAATTTTAGATATGAGTAATTTTGCTTAACTGAAGTAATTCTAAAATGATAATGCAAATAATTTTGAAAGGTAATTTTAGTTTAATAAATTTTCAGGAATCCATTTTTGTTACTAAATTTAGAGAGTGCTTTTCATAATAATGAAATCTTACCAGCACTATCCAATTTCCGCAAGCGGAATTCTTACCAGCACGAAACGATTTCATTAGAAGTAGTTTGCTTAGGAATTTTGTTGAATAAAGTTCTTTAAATTAGTTAAAGCTTTTCTTCACAGAAAATAATCAAAAATAAATAGGATTATATGATTACAAATAAATTACTAAATTGGATTCTTGATTTAAACAAACTAATAAAACAAATAAATTAACTTACCTTTTTCGTCTAAATTTGTTTGAATTTAAATACAATTATGAGTTTGAAGAATAGCTATAGTAGTTATATATACAAAGCAATTTAACCTATATAAATTTTCCTTAGAAGAAACCTCTGGAGATAACTTTTCATGAGGGACCTAGTTTTATTGGAGGAAATTTTCCATAGCTTCTAATCGATTTTATAAAATTGATTATACTTAATTGGCTTGCGATCAAGATTAAGTTCGATTTCTCTCTGTTCTTAAATGATAAGCTGCTCTTCACTATCTTTAGAAGCGTATCTATATAATACGAGTTACCACCTGCCTTTAGTGTTGAGCCTGCCAATTCTACCAATAATTAATTCTTCAGATCGTTTTGAAAAAACATCAGCAATAATTAAATATGAACCTCCATTTTAATCGATTTCATCATTTGTTTGAATGTCTGTTCCTCGTCCCTGTGACTCGTTAAGCAAGTACACGCCATAGCTTTTGCTTGCGTTCCTCAATAAATACCTGCCTTCAATCGCAGATTTAATTGCAGCAGCTTAGGAGTGGCTGAAACTTTTGAAGTCAAAGTTCGTATTCAAAAAACCTTTTTCAATAGCGCTATATTTGTTGAAGCAACAATTAAAACTGGTGAAATAGCTACTTAATCCTTTATGATTTCCTTGATTTTTTGTAAGTAATCTCCTTGATTTGAACTAATCAGCAAGTCAGCCAGCTAAGTTTTCTTATCTCCCTACAATTTATCAAGAGTAGGGAACACCACAAGTTTGCTATGAAAAGCTAAATTAAGACAGTTCTCTTCACTTTGAGAAAGATGGCTTCCTGAAAATCCAATAATACTTTTAGCTTGCTTGTAAAAATTAAGCTAGTTCACAAAGTTTTCACTGGAGCCATCGAATAAAATCCAGTCGTATTCGTCAACAAGGACGATACTCTCTTACCACACACTCATGAATTTAGCAACCTTCATTTATTTCTTGAGTTGTGGCTGAGTATAGAAATAAATACCTGCACTTTTTGCGAAGAAATTAAAGTTTGAATCAAGTTTCATTGCAGTAATAAATTTTTGATACTTATTGAAATCTCTCTGCACTAAGTGTTCATTCTTGCCAACTATGAAGACGGATAGCTTGCTTTTTAGAGCTATAAGAATGGCTAACGCAAAACAAATTAAGGTCTTGCCATTTCCAATACCAAAATGTATTAAATGTTTTGCTTGCAGGTTTTCACAAATATAATTAATGCACAAAATTTGAGAACTGTATAATTTAAAGCCAAGATTTTGCTGTAGCTTTTCTAAGTCAGCACTCACACTCAATCTTTCATTTTGAGGCTTTTTATTGAAGTCTATAGCGAGTTAATGAAAGATATTTGCATTCTCAAAGAGTTAAAGTAAGTCTACAATTGTTTTATCAGAGAATGCTTCCATATTTCCTGGTAAGTGTAAGATTCTTTGAATTTCAGAGCTATCTCCATTAAGACAATTCTCAATGATATTGTTGTTGAGAATTACATTTTTTTCAATTTAAGCTTCTATAATTTACTGCTGAAGCTTATGAATTTGAGAAATCTTGCCAACCCACTGCACGTCTCTGCTCTACAACCTTTATGCAAGACCTTTCATAAAGTAAACCATAGTGTTTGAATCAATAACTTCTTACTTCTGTAAGAAAGTAGCCCTAGTAATTTGAATATATTCTTTGAGTAGGTCAACTGTTGGAGAACAAATAAAGCACAAATTTTAACAAAGTATTCTGTATATTCAACAGGAATATCTCTGATTAAGTGAAAGCCACCGTCTTGCCTGAGTAGAGTAATGAAAGGCACATTAAAAATAAAGTATGAATACGGTATTAGCTTTTAAACTTGAGAATCAATTTCAAATACTAACCAAGTTTAACCCATTAATTGTAAAATATAAGGGTGATTAGAATCTAATTTCTGCACATTAGCAAGCTGTTTTGTGAATGCTGCTACGTTATTAAAGAATACATAGATTGCTAAACCTAGAGTCTGTCGAGTGTTAGGTGAGCTATTAATAAAAAGATTGACTCTTGAATTAATTCATCTTCGACTCTTATTCTTTCACCCATATAATAACCAAGAGCAGCTAAAAAGATACATGGCTTCGAATCTTGATCTAAATTATTATTGCTTTTAATTAAATCCACGATCAATGAAAACAAGCTGTATTGCATTTATTCTTCATTAGCGTTCTCAAAATTGCTTAGGAAAGAAAAAGTGATTAAGTGTTTAGAGTAACTATTTCTTGGAGAATGCAAGACCTTTCATAATATTTAGAATTTTTGAAACTTTTGAAGTGTTTTATGAGAATTTCATGGCCAATGATCGGGCCATAGTTAATAAAAATTTGAGGTAAGAATTCTTTTGTTTATTTTTAATCACTTGCAAAGCTTATGTTTGTTGTGAAATCACTCTCCTTGATTTAATCGTAGGTTGCAGTAACTTCAAGAGGCTCAGAATTTACAGATTTATTTTTATAGCTGTGCTTAGCCTACTTTGGTTTATTATTATTTACGTACTTTCTCACAAACTACTAAAAATAAAAAGTTTTATTATAACCTGCAAAATCCGGCTGTTAGAGCAGCAATTTTATATTATAGTTGTTTTAGTGCAGAAATTCTTTAGCACAATTGATTTTAGCACTATCTTGAGCATTTTAATACTCAGATTTAATACCCTTGATTTTACCCAAATTATCAAAAAGTGAATCGACTATATTATTTTCAAAAATCAATGACAAGTTATCTTGATCGGGTGCCTTTCTTGGCACTTATAAATCATTTATACCATCTAAATAGAAGATAATATTGAGAATTTAAGCTTACCAGCACTCGGATTCAAAAGCTAGTGAAGGTCGATTTAAGAGTTATTCTAAAATCCAGTGACTGGATTCATCTGATTTATGCTTAATTTTAATGATTAATTCGACTGGATTTTAGTATTAAACCACTGGATTATTAAAATTTCGACTGGATTATTGATCCTTAACTATATTAAAAATCACTCTTTTGCTTATATCCTCTGGATTTATTGAAATCTCATAGCCAAACCAATTCAAATAATGAGTATTCACTATAACTCGTTAATCGAGTAGCTTAGAGTGGCAAGAAAGTGGGTGGTTGAAGACTTGTGATAATTTTTTCCATTTTTCAAGATGGGCCCAAGCCAAAATTGGCTTTTTGAAAAAATGTCGAAATCCGCGGTAATTTTCAAAATTTAAACCTTTGCCTATCCATAACTGAAGTATGGCCAGTAGAAATGTGAAGACGGGAATAGCTTGAAGTTAATGGCACCCAAAATCGAAAAATCGAGGGGCCGGTTTTGGCCCTGAAAAATGTCCTTTGGCTTAATCCAACACGCTGGATTATAGGGGTCCGGCCAGTATAATAGTATACCATTCTTAAAAAATCTCAAGAACGGCCCCGACAACCTACTGGATTTATAGTTGCTATGAACTTAAAATTAAAAATCACACTATTCTAATCATATAAATCAAATCATATTCAAACTTTGTACGAGCTGTGATAATGCCAACCCTTCTTTTTGCATTCTCTCGATCGGCTCCCTCAAATTAAGTTAAATTCTGTCCTTTTAAATTTCCTTATTTATCGATATACTTAAAACTTTTTATCAACTTACAAATTCTATGTGTACATACGTATTGGGGTTTATATATATATATATCATTAAATACTAAATTGAAATTTATTTCATTTAAAATCTGCTAAGATTATAAAACAAACTAGAATAAATTTAAAGCTTAATTTAAATAGTGATAACTAAATCCTAATATTTGAAATAGCTCGTAAAATTTAAATATCTATATAGCAATTGGTTATAAAAGCATCGAAATTTCACAATTTTATGCTTTTATATATTTTATTTTGAATTTACACTTCTTTTATTTATATCGTTTAATTAATAAATTTTTAAAAGTCCGAGTATTATTAATAAAAACATATAGTGGGGCAACACCTGAACCAGTAAATGATTTTCATATTTCTACCCTCCCTGCAACTCTATAAATCTATGACTAAGGTCAATTAATGATAAATAAATTTGAATATACAACTTAAAAAGGTAAATGCAACTCCATAGGATCAAAATGATCAAGTTTATTCATAAAATAATTATATAAATATGCACTTTTTTAATTATTTTTTTTCAAGAAATTTTTGTAAATTTATCTTGCATAATATTTAATTAAATTAAAAATCAAGATAAAATTGTAATTTTTAAACAAAAATATTAAATAAGTGCATATTTAAATGATTATTTTTTATGTATAACCTTGATCATTAAGACCCCATGGAGTTGAATATATCTATTTGTCCTTAGTCAATCATTTAAAGAGTCAAAGGGAGGGTAGAAATATGAAAATTATTACTTGTTCAGGTGCTGCCCCACAAAATATTTACTATAAATTTAAAATTGAAATTATTGCAAGCAGGATTTTCCCGATTTGATTCTAACTTTAAACAGCTTACTTTCCTATCTTGATTTTTAAGATTTTCTTTTGTAATATCCATTTTATCAAAATTTCTATCTTACGATATTATCAGAAATAGTATTTTATGATTATTTTTATAAACATTTTATTTCACAAAAATTTTCTCTTAACTCTAATTTATATTATTGATTAACAATCACATTTTTAATTTTAAATGTATTGAATCATTTCATTGAAATATTAATTCATACTATTAAAAATATACAAAAATAATGTTTATTTATGAAAGCATTCAAATAATGAAAACATACTAAATAAATATTAATTAAAATTATGATGAATTTTTTAGCTTTTAGTTTTTTTTTACATTTAATTATTAAATAAGATCCTTGATATAAATAATAAATTTTTCTAAATGATAGTTTTTTATAAATATTATTGTGCCGTTTGGAGTTTATTCATTTTTGGATGTTGATTCTGTGAAATTATCGCATTACTCTTAGTCTTTTTGACTTTACAAAAATTCTTAAGAATATTTAATTTTTTATAATTTTTATATAAATTATATAGACTTTAGGAATCGAATCGTGAAATATTCAGCTTATCCGTACTCATCGCAAATTTTGAGACAACAGTATTGAAAAGAGTTATCTAAAACTAATATGAAAAGAATATATAGGAGTCAATAAAATTTTTAACCAAAATCAAAAATAAAATAAATGTCCTTAATTTAAATTTAAAATTTTTAAAAGTAAAGCATTTTCGTAATTATATATTTTATTTGAAAAACTTAATCTTAATCACAAAAATTAAAGCTCTATAATTTTTTCATATTCATATATAAAAATTTATTAAACTTGCCTATCAATGTATTTTTTACTAAATTTTAAAGTTTTAACAATATTAAAGGAGCTTTATCTCCTTTAAAATAGATGAATATATTAATTTTGCAATAAATTGCAATATATTTATACATTTGTTAATTTATAGACTAGATTATACTGATTTCCTATTCTATAAAGCATTTGACAATTTCAGGGAGGGTGCGCATTCTTTAATCATTTCCTCCTGGATTGATTCTTTTACGTTGACAGCAAAAACCTAAAATTTATCAAAGAATGAGTGCATCGATTGTTCTTTTGAAGTTGCACATGATTTAATAATTCCAATTTCAAATATTTGTACACAGTATTGATTTCACAAAAATGCTTTGGAAAAATTCATTATAAGGCAAATTTTCTCATTATTTTTTACTGTTTAATTTTTCAAGTTTAAATTATTAATTATTAAAATCGACATAGAATTTGAACATCGTATTTATTATATATTTTATAAGTTCTTTAAATAGTTAATTCATAAAATAGTAAAGAAAATTATTGAGTAAGCTAACTTTTTCAATTCAAGTAATATTCATTACAATTTAAAATTTGATAAATAATTTCTGATTCTATGATAATATAAATTATTTTAATATGATGGAATATAGGGCTTAGAGCACTTTTTATTTAGTCATTTTTATGAAATAATTTAAATTTTTTAATTTATAATTTTATTTTATATATAGCAAACAGCTTAGGAATGTTTAGGAGTAAGAGTCGATATCAAGTTAAACCTCATGTAATTATTAATCTATTAATAAAAATAGTATAAATTAAATTTAAATTTAAATTAAAATTAAACTAGTAAATCGGTTTAGTTCATAAAAAGCTGTTTTATGAATATCTTTTTAAGTCTATAATTAAAAACATAAAAGATTTAGGGGGGAAGTTTTCTAATTCAAAAATGATATATATTCCCAAGGGTTGAAGTTTCCTGTCCACGTTGTTCCTCTATTTATAAAAATATATGATTTTTATATATTTCTAAAAATCTTTATCATCAATTATGTTATAATAATTCAAATTTTAACATAAAATACATTTATCCTGATAAAATTTAAAAAATATTTTATCAAAGTAACAAATACTACTGATTAAAATAATTATTTGCAACATATTTTACAATTTATATTGAGTAAATGGATAAATATTCCTTGAAATTATATCAAAATGTTTATATAGTTTTAAGGTAAAAAATAAATTTTAATGTTGTGGATAGGAAACTTAAGCAGAGGGGGAAAACTCCACCGGGTCAGGAAACTCCCCCTAAAATTTATACTGCCCAAGTATTTTTAATATATTAATTTTCTATATGGGTTTAAACTTGCTTCTCTTAGATTATAGTGAGGGTCTATTTCAAATATAAATACAAAAAATTATTAACCTACTTTAAGGTTTTATTTAATTAAGATATTTATTTTTTAATAAATCATAATAATTAAAAATATATTAAAATTCTGGGTAGAATTTTTAAATGGAGAACATATATTTATATTATTATATATATATATATATATATATATATATACAGAATTTATTTTATTCTAAAAATTTGTTAATCTTTTTAAATGATTCAGCTTTTTAACTATTTAATCGCTAATGTATAATTTTCATCATAACTATTATTTATCCTGATTTATCTAAGATTACATCCAAATGTAAAATTAATTAAAAAATTACTTACTTTTAAATTTTATTATTTAAAGATTTATGAAAATTAATACTGGGGCTTAAGCCAGCCAGATAATTTTTAGATTTTTACTTCATCCTTCTGACTTCCATCACCTTTAGTCGACCCTCCCATTCTTATTTTTTTAAGTTAATCAAATGTTTTAAGATCAAGATCAAATATATGGCTTGGTATAATGGATTTTAATAGTTTATAATATACTTCTATATCTCGAAAATTTTAAATTTAAGAATAATAAATTTTAATATTTATTGTGATTTTAAATAGTTTTAATAAAAAACACTACTTGATGCATCATATTGTTGTTGAAGTGTTATTATTTTAGAATTTAAGTTCACCATAAAAAATTAATGTCCTTATATTTATAAATCAAACCTCATTAATAAAATATTATTATGGCAAAATCTTTAACTCATTCACTATTCTATATTTTATATTATATACTCTGTGCTAGGCTTTATATTAAATATTTTAAGTAAAGTGATTATCCTTTTCTTATATAAATTTCATAAATTCTATTGAGCAAACTGCATTCAATGATAATTATATTTTTAATTGCTCTTGTTTTGCAATTTTAAAAAATTATCGATTATTTGATACTTTATACAGGTCTTGTTACAGATCTATAAAGTTTAAGAAAGAGGGCTTTAAGATTTTGAAGAAGCTATGTCATAGCTAAATATGCCAAAGTTATTTCACTGTTGCAAAAGTAAATGAATGTGGAAAATTAATAATATTATAATTAGTGAAAGTTGACTTTGTTTAAACCAAGAAAGAAAATTTGAGACTAGTTTGATAGAGAATTTAAAATTAGTTTGACTTTACTGATGTCTGCATCAAATTATCCCTTGAGTGAGATAAATTTATTATTATTATTTTGGTTAAAATGTTTTGTTAATTTTTACACCCAAATTTTAATCGAACTATCTCGCTCCAGGGATGCTAAAGTACTATCATTAGTATTAATCTACTTATTTTGAATTCTCAATCAAACTTGAACCATTTTTCTTGGTTTAAACAAAATTAACTCTCACTAATTATAATTAAAAAGCATTATTTTAATTTTCCCAAATCAGTTATGCTCTTAAAATGATAATATTAATATATTGCATTAATATTTTTACATAATTTTAGGTATGAAATTCACAATTTAATCTCATGCTAAAAAGTGAGAGAATTTTTATTGAATAATTTATAAGAAATGCTTAATAATTTGAAATAAAACACAACTATTTTTTTTATATATTATTTGAAATTATTCATAGCTCAAAATTAAACTGGAAACATGTTTCTATAAATCATGATAGTTAAAAATAATTTGAATCGCAATCAATAAATGACTCCCCATTCCATAAAGTTTCAATACCAAAAAATAAAAATTTAAAGCTACTTAAAAGTTTTTGAAATTTGAATCTGAAATCTGATCCTTTTAAAAACTTGAATATTTTATAATAAAATTGTTGAAATTATTTGTTATGCTTTTAATCATAAATACTTTTTATAATTATGAAAAAAATTTGCCGTTCACTATTTAAAAAAAACATTTTAATTTTTTTTAAATAACTTTAAGGTGTGTGGTGTCTGTGACATTATAATTTTAAAGGTTAATAAATATCTATTATTAATTCAGCTTATTTCCTAGCTTAAATTAGGAAATTTTATTATATTAATTCTATGGTACATATTTAGATATTTTAAAGGCTCAAAAAGGATATAAATTATACATAAAATTATATGATGAGGGAAACTTTTAAATAAATTATTTTTTAAAATATATATATGCATTTATTGAATTTTGATATTACAAAAAAGGATCTCTAATTTTCCTTGATAACTATATCTAAATAAATTGAGAGAAATTGCCTTATTTATTAATTCTAAAAGCCAATCTAAATATTTATATTTGAGACTGCATTCTGCATTCAAAACCCTTAATTAGGTTTATAAATGCTTTTAATTTTTATAGTATTGTTTGGGTCTTTAATGAGGTAATAGAAAAAATGCAGGCTTTATAATAATTTAATGTATATATCATGTTAATTAGTTGACTTTGCTCAAAAGAATTTTATATGCTTGGCTTTGTGGTACCCTTAAATCTTGCTGTCTTAAGTGTCTCAAGCTTGGCCTCTAAAGATTACCTGGGATATTGAGGAGCTCTTACTATTATCATATCTACTAAATATCTAATTTTTCCCACTTACTACATCTTCCTACTTTAAATATTTCTAAGCTAAGCTAATTGATTATTTTTCCATATCGTTCTCTAATATAATTGCAGCAATTACCATACATCCCACTAAACTGAACGATTGGTCAACTTTTTGCTGATTGAAAAGTATCCTAGGGTACTAAGGACCTTAGCTAAAGTTATATATTCTTATCGTTAAGATCTATTGAAATCGGTGGAAATTATTTCTAAAGGGCAAAAGTTTACCATGAAATTTATAGGCTTCAAAATTCTATGAATATATCTAAGTTCATGAAACCCTTTGACGCCCTATATTATATATTATAGAATATTATTCAAATAATTTCGGTATCTTTATGATATAGAAAGTCTATAAGATTCATTTAAATATTTTTTTGGGGCGATGAAACCAAAGCTTAAAATAACACCATCTAATTTTAGCAAGTTCTTATCTTCTCTATGTCTCTCTTAGAACCATATATTCGTTTGCGAATTTATTCTTGTACTGCTCATTCTTAATTAGATAGCCTAAAGGGTAAACCTTATAAGAATACTAATCTACCACTATGAGCTTTACTTTGTTAGGCAAGCTTATAATCAAATAATTTTTATTGCAACTGCTAAGATTAATTTCATTCAATGCAGGAATATAAGTTCCTCTCTCTTAAAAACAGTTTTAAAAAGGATTGAGTGTTTGTTGATTCATTGTTTCATATCGTTTCTGTATCTTAAGCTTTGTTTGCAAATATTTTTAAGACTCTAAGAGTATTTGATTTTCTTTTAGCTTGTACTAATTTTTTAATCTCTTTATCTTAAATCAAGAAATCTCTAATGATTTTGCATATGCCTTTTAACTTAGCTGAGTGAGTATATGACTTCATACATGTCTTGCACTTATACCTATCATCTACCTTATAGTGTTTGAAATACACTATAAATTTCCAGAATCTATCACTTTTTAATCCCTCTTCAAGCTTTATTCAGTAGAGGAAATTATAGCACTTGACATTAGAATATTTATTTTAAAATGGTAGCTGTTCATTTTCTATCTCAACATAATAAATTTAAGTTTAAACTCCTATCCCAGAAATCAACTTCAGGTTAAATATTTCTATAATTAAATTTATTTGAGTTACAACCTTCACTTTATAGTCATAAACTTCTATGTTATAATACTTCTTGTACCTTGAATTATTTATAAGGGTGCTAAAGATAAACACAGCTTCATCTTCATGTATGAGCTTGATATTATTGTCATTAGCCCTCTGCATTTAATCATATGTATAGTTTAAATTATTACTATAAAATGGCAACTGCAAAATAAATTACTCTCTTTACTCTGTTGACAGTCTTGAAAGTAATGCCATTTCTTCTATAAATATTATCTATATTCTATGAAGATACGACCAAACTTGGATGAAACATTACAGCTCACTGGTCATGAGTATAGTGTGCCCAGTATTTAAGCGTCTTATAATGACAGAGATAGTCAATATGGGTCTTAGGGAACTTTTATTTCTAGCTGGATGTTTTCAAGCATCAGAACAAAATGCTAAACAGCTAACAAGTAGTGATACCTAATATTTAGGACATTCTTGTGTAAAAGCTTTTTTTTATAGATTCATAATCAAGCACTCATCCTACTAATTCTATATTAATACTCGTTCAATATCTAACTTTAGAATATTTCTCCTCAATAATAAATTTAATATTGCTTATTTATATTTATCATTTTTATGATTGGTCTAATTTCACTGCTTATCCCAATAAGACCCCAGTTATGCTCTACAATTCAAAGCACTTATAAACATCATAAAGGGGTTTTGGGGTTTTGATTAGGTTATTTAAAGGGAAGAACACTTTGAGAATATTCAAAAAAACATTTTTAATTCTTAAATTCAATCCAAATAAAATACTAATAAATTTATAACCGTGGTAACTCACGCATAATATTTAAATAACTTTTGAGAATAATTTGGAATAAATTATTTCTAATCAATAAATATTATAAATTTGTAAAATGAATGGTCAATATGAAAGCAAATAATTACTCTTAAAACAGTGAGATAAGGGTTAATGAAATTATTCAATATATTAATTTGAGGTTGACTCAATAATTTTTTTTAAATCAATCTCTATATTTATTATGCAATTTATCTCGATTAATTTATCTACTTTACTATTGATTAATTCTTATGTATATCTGTAAATAAAAATAATATAACCAAGAAAATAGGAAATAAGTAAATTAAGTATTAAGTCATGACTAAGTTTACGATGTCTAATATTTTATTTCATCTTGTTAGGTATTAATACAAAAATAGGAGTCACCCTAATTACATAAATTATTAGAACTTTGATTTAATTTTATGTTTGAAAAAACAAAAATAGTAGAACATTCTCAAAGTGTTCTAGCATTATTTAAATTAAATAAAGAGTTTTATAAATGAAATATTGCACAACTAAAAGTTATGGGGGGTCAAATTATTAAAAAAACTTATATTAAATAAAAGCATTGCAATGAAATCAAAATTCATCTTAGATCAATATATGTCTATACAATTCTTTTTAATATTCAGATGATTTAATAAGAGAGGTTGTCCTATATAATTGAAAAATAAATGTTTGTTTGGTTTTTTGTATATAGAATTTTAGAAAATACTTCTCGAAGTTTATAAAAATTAAATAAGGATATAATTTTTACTTTAAAAAAGAAAATAATTCTTCTTTTTTGATATATTAAATAATTATTAAGTAGGGATGATTATTTTGATTTGATATTTTATAACTTTAATTAATACTACCAAATATATAACTATATTATTAAGCCTTAATTATATAATTCACTTCACTAATTTAAATTGATTTAATATAAATTTAATTTATAAATTATAACATTTTTTTATATTTAATTGTCCAAATTGAACTCATAGCACTGTCAATTATTTCCTTTAAGTGCCTCTAATTGTAATAACTCTTTTTGATAAGAAATTCCAGAGGACCAATCTAATTTAATAAGTTTTTCTCAATCAGTTTTAGTTATTGTAGGAATACAATTGAAATTGAGAAATTATAATTAAATTAATAAATATTAAATCAAATTAGTGGCAGTTAAAGTTGGCCAATTTAAACGATCTTGGGCTCATTCGATAGAGAATTGAAAATTAGCTGGACTTTATTATTGGCGGTACTATTTTATCGCATCCCTGGAGCGAGATAACTCGAGTTTAATGTGAGGGTATAATTTATTGAATTTAGATGTGTTTAATTAAAGTCGAGTTATCTCGCTCCAGGGATGCGATAAAATAGTACCGCCAATAATAAAGTCCAGCTAATTTTCAATTCTCTATCGAATGAGCCCAAGATCGTTTAAATTGGCCAACTTTAACTGCCACTAATTTGATTTAATATTTATTAATTTAATTATAATTTCTCAATTTCAATTGTATTCCTACAATATTACAAGAAAGTCCTATTATTCCACTATTTCATAAAATAAATTGATTTGCTTAATTATATTTTTTATATGTTTCAATTATTTTATTTTCAAGCAAAAAAAGAAATATTTTAAAAAAATTATCATGTAGTATGTAGCTTAAAACAAAAAAATCTTCATAGTTATGACTAATCATTAAAATGTTAGACTATTAAAAATTTATCAAAATACTATTCAACCTTTAAGAGTCATAATTAAACTTGCAATCCCCTAAGTATAAAAAAGAAATGGAATTCTATTGATTTAGAAATATAGAATTTTTAAGAATAAAATATTTTTTAATTTTTGCTAAGAATTTATACTAGAAAATAGCGGGAAAAAAGTTTTTTTAAAATATTATCGAATGTGTATCAAATCTTGTTACTTAAACTACCGTTGAATTATAAACTTATATTTTTTATAAAAGTAAATTATACCTAACAACAATATTAGTTACCCAAATTATTTTGAACGTTAAATCATAATATTTACTGTCAAAATATTGCTAAATTATAAATATAATTATTTTGATCTTATAAATTTATAGTTACTTAGTTAGTTTAGTTGTTTTATTGAAATATTTTAAATTTACTAATATTATTAGAATTCATTAGATTAAGAAGGAAATTAAGATATTTTAATTTGTTTAATTATTAATTGCTTTTTTTATCTGGTTTAATATGTTTTTTTTTTAATGAAAAATGAAAGAATTGATTTATACTAAATCTATTTACATCTTTTAAAAGTATATAGGTTATTATAAACTTTAATTAGGAAATTTAGTTTCATAAGAAATTAATAAATAGTCAGAATTCCAAAGTACTTTAATATTAAGAAACTATAAAAATTTGGATTTTAACTTCGTAAGTTATAAACATTATAACAGCTTACTCAAAATATCTGATAAATTAAATTAATTTGCTCAAATCAATTCTATTTCAAAATATTGAGAAATTTTGTCTGGGAATAATCTCAGTCATTAATAGATATGAACTGAGAATGGATCAGGATCAACAATAGTTTGGAGATGAGCTTATTCGGAAATTCTAGTGTGCGAGGTTTATATATATAGAGGGGTTTATATAGTACAGATTCAAAACTCCATAATTCTTTCATAAAGTTTTGAATGTATTTTTTTGATTAAAATTTAAGTGAAGTTCCATTTTATTAATAATTTGTTTAACAAATTTACAAGTTTGTATAGTTCTAAATAAGGGATATGTATTTAGCATTTCAAATTAAGTGCTTTATGCGATATGATATTGATAACGATAAAACTACAAAAGATAAAAAAGTAAATTTCATTTTTATCAAAGTGTATCCTATCAACTGTTTTTTAACATCACATGCAAGTTATGAATTATTACCAAAAAATACTTAAATTAAAAGGTTAAAGAAAGTTCATAGTGGCTATAATAGTTTTTGATATGGAACTAATGAAAAAATAGATGTCAGTCTTCTCTCACTTGGTTTATTAGATTTTCTAATTTATTTTCAGTTTTATTAGTAAGTAATCTTTACATAATTTTTTTTCAAGTTTATTAAAGCAGTGGTATCTTTACACATCTGTTCATCATAAAAAGAGATACATTGATTTTTCTCAGCATTTACATTTTTATTTTTAATTATATTAATAATTAAATACAATCTTAATTAACTAATTGACAGAACTTTGTATACAAATCCCTGTAAATTTATTCACTTGTAAAACCAATATAGGGGTTTTGGGGTTCTAATTGCCACTTCTAATAATAATAAATAAATAAATTTCTCAGAATTTTTGGTTTTCTTTAATTCTTACTTAGTTTATTTTCTAATTATTTACAATTCAGTCTATATTCAGGTTACCACATGATATTTTAGGTAATTTTAATTATTAGGGAGCTAGGAGCAAGTTTTCTGGTTTGTTCTCAATATTTAAGTATTATATAATTTATCTTTTAACATAGAAAATTTATATATATAGATTTTAATGATTTCTAATTATTGATAAATACTTATAGTAGAATTTTAAGATTTCTGGATTTTTAATATTAAAATTATTTTTATCATATTTTGATAAAACGTTTCTATTTAAACTTAAGTATATTTCATCTAATTAAATGAAAAGTTAAAAGCTTTAATTATTAAATATTAAAGATTGTTTTTTATTTATAAAAAAATCTGATTATACAATTTTTTAATAATTAAGAGTTATAATTATAATTTTTAGTTAAATAAAAATAAATTAGATATTTTTTAAACAAAAATCTTTTTTTTATATAAATATCAGAGGACTTTTGTTACCTCTAGAGAAATCGGTGCTAGAGAGCAGAGCAGCTTCCGTTTTGAAATCCCATATCTTAATGTGTTAGTGACTCCTGAGTAAATCCTGTTACTTAATAAGGCAAACAAGAAATCCTTTTGGAGTCAGTTATTTTCAAATCCTAAGGAGAGAAACTTAAACCCTCTAACTCAGCTGTTATCTAACTAAAACTGTTTTGCAATTCTAAAGTGAGGCCACAGCTGTTCTGATCTTTTTCCTAAGATGTACAACGAGTATCGTCTTGATGGATTGAAGAGTTGCTATAAAAATGAAAATTTTAGAGCACTAATTAACAAATGGTATGAATCGAAAACTATGAGCAAAGATTATTCAAGAATTTTTCAAAATAAAATATGGCTATAGTCGTCATTAGTACCAAGTTTATTATCATTAAGAACACCCGTTTCTTTAGGGCTCTCATCGCAGTCTGTAGTAACTTTTAGCCGCTTTTTCTATATTGCCGATCCAAATGACATGCCAAGTCTTTCGTTAATATCCGTGCTTTACCTAAGCAGCTTATTTCCAGATGCATTCATAAAATAATAAAGCAATTTATTACCATACGATACTGAAATTTACTGCATTAACCTAATTAAGATTGCTTTGGAGAGTCACCTATGTTTCGTTAGCCAGAGATTAAGAATCAAAAGTAGGCTTGTCGAATCTGCTAGGCGACGACCTTAAACTGCTAAAGCTGTTTAGAACATTCTTTCTTCTTTCAAATAAACTTGAATTTTTCTTTGATTTATTAAACTCCTATTTCAATCTGTTCGAAGTATTAATAAATTTAAATAATTAAAATTTTCCAATTAAAAATTCGTTATAGAAAAGCCAGACCATAGATCATATGTGTAATTTGTATTTAAGATTTTATTATAAATCTATAATAGGGGTCTTGGAAAAATCCTCAATCATTTCTTTAACGTTGACGCCATATACTGTCTAGTTATTGAGGAAGTTGTGAATCCTTATTTCTTTATCAGAGGCGTTCTCGGGTAGGAAGGGTTACACTCGTGATAATTAAAGTCTTATTCCCCTAAAGGTTATCCACCATTATTAACAAAATCATAAACTATATGGAAATTCAAAATAATTTACTTGACATAATTTTATCAAAACCTTATTGCAAAGAGCTACTCAAAACTCTACTTAGATTAAACGATATTAAATTTTTGAAAATTCATTTGATATTAACAAGTAAGAAAATACATTTATTATTGAGAGAAAGCAACTATTTATTGATATAAATAACTGATTAGTACTATTTTACATTTCACCTATGTAAAATGTAAAAAAGAACAAATATTAATAAAATTATGATAACGTTAATTGCTCTCTCTCTCTGTGGACAAATTCTTAATTCACTTAAATAAATTTAGAGTATAATAAATTAAATTAAATTTTCATATTCATTTAATTTAACAAAACTTTCAAATATAAAGATAATGTAGTTTTGATTAATAATTTCTGAATTATAGATAAATTAATTTCTTTTAATTAAATACTGCTTGCACAAGAACCAAGGGTACTCACTCGAACTAATTACCCTTATTTATTAATATTTTTAATCGAAAGAGGCAATTCTAAGAATACTGGGTCTTTCTAAGAGTTGTCCTCCTTCTGAAAGTTAGGTAATCTCAGCATTTCTTGAGTATAGATATAATTAAAATTATTCCACAAATATATTATTATTATTTATTATATTAATATAATATTATAATTTATAAGAGAGTATTTGTCTATTTCATAGTATTGTTAGTATTTTGTTTGTTGATAGGTATATGCAATTAATTATTCATATATAAATGATAGAATTAATAATTTCTATCTCTAAATATTTCTGCTTTTTTATTTTTAAACTGAAATAACTTCATCATGATATAAATTAATAAATTATTGACATATTTCTTTAAACCTCAAAACTAATCTCTAAATTAATAAAAAAAAGGTTCATTTATAATTTATTTTATGAAAATTCTATTTATGTAAATGAAGTTATTAATTTATAATTTTATTATATTTTTATTGAATAAGGTATCACAAAATGCAAAATTTATTCATTATTTTAGCTATCTATTTCAATTCAGTACATAAGAAACATTAAATATAGATATGATAATAAGAAATAAAATAATTTTGATAAAGGAAATATATTTATAAATTCAACTTTATACGATATATATTTTACATATTTATCTATAAATTTTACTTCTACCTTAGTTTAGAATAAAGGAATATAAATTCAGAGTCTTTTCAAAATTCTTAATTATAAATATTTTATGTTTTTATTATGTTTCAAAACTTCTATCCTAATGATGAAAGTAGCAACAAGTTATCATTATTCTAATTAAAATACTGTTCTTCGATATGATTTGCCTGGCAGTTCATCATTTGCAGAAGCATTTAGTTCATGCTCTCTGAGTCTTCCAGTTTTATTTGAGTTTATACTTGCTGATAATATTTTTATTAATTTTAATTTTACTATAATTTACCTAAATTATCTCTTATAAATACATTAATACAATGTGTTATACACACAATTAATTATTAAATTAGGTAGTTTCAAATAAATCCTAAATATATTAAATCTATTTATAAATATATGAATATATTAAAATTTTAAAATGCTGTAGATTTTAATCTTTTTAGAAGCTTTTCTGGATTGTACTAAGCGTTGTAGAATTTTAATTGTTAAAGAAGCCACCAAACTCCTGAACACTTTTACTTAAGCTGTTTTTATCCATCATTAGAGTTAATTTCTACTGTCTTGCTCCACTTCTTCTGTAATTGTTCAATCCCATTGAGCCAAATGCACCACCAAGCATCGCTATATTATGTCCGTTTTTCATTAAAATAGTTAATTTTAATAGAGAAATTACTTAAATGAGTCTTAAATACTAAAAATATCTAATAAATTTAAATTCATTCCAGATGCTTCTACAAGTTGACTATAAATCTTACAAATCCAATCTTTAACTTCATTTTCTGATAATTAATCCAAAACTGGTTTAAATTCATAAATTTGTTCCACTAATTTTTTAATTTGCTGTTTTACATCACTAACTCCTAAGTTGTTTAACTTGAAAGTATATTCTGCAATTGCCTCAACAAGTTAAGCTTGAAACTATGCATATATTGATAATGAAATAAAATTTTATTAATTATGATTTTACATTGAATTAAGCTTGATGACGTTTTTATTTCTCAAACTCATTGCTTTCTTGTAGAGATTCTTTTAACTCTTGAATCTTGAAATTCACTGATTTATAGTCTAGAGTCTTTATAAATATTTTTAATTATTTTTTTCTAATCATTTTTTTAATTAAAAAAATCACTTTATATATTTAAACCTAAGTCCTTGCATATAATTTCTATTTGAGTAACTAATTTTCATTCATTATAGTTTAAAATTCCCTCTCTAAATCTAAAGATTCTTTAAAAGTTCGTAAGAAATAAGGATCATAATCCTAAAGAGTTGCATTGGGGTTTGGTGGTAAGTTAGCTTAAATTCCTATGTCTTACTTCACCAAATTTATAAATAAAAATTTAATTAAAGAATCAAGGATTAACAAATTAATTATAATTTGTTTTTGTAGTTTTAATTGATTACAGTTTGAGGAAATATGGATATAATACAATATCATATGGAAACATACTTGACCTATATATCATTTTTAATGTGATAATAAAATATAATCAATAATTGAATTAATCAAATTGAACTTAGATATTTACATGTATTATTTCTCCAAGTCAACCTTTGTGTTCTCATCATAAACTCTGTCATATGATTCAATGTCTAATCCCAAATATTCATGATTTAGAGAAGCTATATATTTGAAGTTACTCTTTAAAATATTATATCTGTTCAATCTTCCGTTTAATTCCTGAATTTAAGTGTTTTTCTCATTTTAATATATTTATAAACTATTTTATATATTATATTTAATACTGATAGTATTTTCTAATAATTTATATTAAATTTATCATTAATTCTTTATTGCATTGATTTAAGTTGCTTCATGTATTCTTCATGTGAATTTGAGTCTATCCCCAAATAGTCATCTAATAATATTCACTTTTTATTATTTTATTAATTAACTTACATAATAAAATAAATCTTAAAGTTCTCTAATCTTTTTCTCTAAATTCTATCTTACCGACTATTCTTAAGACAAATTCTCTCTTAATATTATTAATTCTTATGAGCATGTGCATTAATGTGGAGGAATTGTGCTTTTCACATTTGTTAATTACTACTACTAAGACAGGGATTATAATAAATTTAATGATATATAAGATATAAATAGCTGATGCTCTCAGCTATTTAAATTATTATATTGTCGTTTATGTTCAGTATGAGCATGAGCATGCTAAACATTATTATGATATTTCTAATTTGGTTCATTATTATATTGAGTCGTATTCGCTCTTTTTAACATGAGTGATTGCATTTCATCATTGGCCTCCTGCAAATATTAATCCAATACCTAATCTGTATTTTTACGAGTGCTTTTATTATGCTGGAGATTTTGAAATGTAATGTCGTCTGGCTTATTGTTACTGTGAGAGTTAATTTATTTTATTTCAAAATCCAAAAATACACATATGAATTATGTTAGTATAATTTCTTTTTAATTTTATAAGAGTGGCTATGATCCCGATCATTATCATTCTAGTCCTTGCATGTCCTGCAGCACTTCCTAAACTCCTTGATATTATCTAATTTGCTCTATGTTTGAACCTGCCTCTCCTTGAGAGTGTCAATTTTTATCTGTTAACTTTTCTACTCAATCATATCATGAATTTCTTCCAGTTTTTTGGCTTGCTTATATTAATGTTGTTGCTGAATATCTTTAAATAATTAACTAGTAGGATTGGTTTCTTACTGTTACTATTGAGGTGCTTTCTTAGTGTTATTAATGTGTTAATTGCTGTTTATTGGTGTGCAATTAGCATTGGTGTTATAGTATTAATTTTGAGATTTCCTATTGTTAATGTTTTAATGAATGGTATTTGGTGGATTTTAATGCTATTTTTAACTCATTGTGTTTAACTCAGTTGACATTCTATTCTTCATCTGCGGGGTTCTAGACTGATAATAATTATTATTCGCACTAGACTTTTATTTGGTGTTAGATTTAAGCTGTGGGTTAATATTTTCATTTTTATTAAGAGTGGAGACTGTCTAGCGTCTTTTTGAATTGCTATTGTCATTCTTTGTGGGTGAGTTTTATATTACATACTAAATTGCTTTGTTGATGTGGGGAGAAGTGGTATACATTTAATTCAGACTTTCTTGATCGATTTCTACATCCAGCAGTTCATGCTGTTATTATTTCAGATTTTAGGGATTTATTTTGTTAACGTGCTCAATGTCTAAAGTCATGCTTTTTTAGGGGAGGTGCTTTGACTTAGGGAGTTAATTAGACTATTTTTATTAAGTATTTTATTCAGATGTGAAATTCAAATTATCAGTATTACTGTGAGTTGGGGTTATATCACATTTAACTTATATAAAATATGAGATTTATACTGTTAAATTTTACATTTTAGATTTTTCGGCTAAGCTTTATAAAAATAAAATATATTCAATTATAAATCACTAGATCTAATAATTTGTTGTTGTTAATCAAATCCTGACGATGTAGAAGTGATTGTATTATAATTATGTTAAATTTAAGTGATTTAATTTATAGTAGCGCCTGGTGCTATACTTATGCTTGGATTTGTGGTATGAGAATAAGATTGAGGGTTTGATAGAAATTGTGGGTGAGATTTACCCTCTTTCCCAAATTTTAGGGAAGTTATTATACTATTTATCAATTATAGGAGAGAAAATTTATTAATTCATAATTTTTATTAATTTATATGATAAAAGTATGAACAATTGACTATTTATAATTGTGATGCTTATTTGGCAGGGGTTTTTGAGAGGTCATTGTTATTTAAGTGTTTGAACTGTTTATTTGAGAGTTTGTTGAATTATGATGAATAAATGTTTTTGAATTTATATGTCTTGAGCCCATAATTAAATATAAATTTCTTTTTATTATATATAATTTTACCCTAATATATTAAACTATGAGCCTTAACTGACATCTCGAGTCGTTCTATTAACTTATCCAATATTATTGCTTCCATTATTAAATTTATTATTCTAGCCTGGTGCGATGTGATACTTCTACACAATCTGTTCAATGCTCTGATTTTGATATTTCTTGGTAATCGAGTCTATACTTTGTCTGGTGTCTATGTTATTATGGTGGTTTTAAGAATAAAAATTATGATTTGAGGCTATTGAAGTCGAGACATGCGTTGGTTGTTTTTCATCAAATATTGTATCATCGTATTGGCTGTTGTGGGAACTTACGTGGCTCACGCTGCTCATCAGCATGTTGTTCTAGCGACCATTGCTTATTGATCCTAATACATTTACAAAAAAGAAAGGAAAAAAGTTATAGCAATTCAAGTTAAAATGGCTCAATAATTTGGTATAAATTGGCTCCACGAGGACTTGATTGAGATTAAATATGATTGTGATGACTATAAATTTTTTATTAAATTTACAATTAATAAATCTATTTAGACCCCTATTTGTACCATTCTACCCAACTATATGCTGCTAAATAGTGAAAGTTTGAACTTTAGTTTAAGAGTGACCTCTAGTTCTATCTCTCTAAGCTGTATAATTCTTCACTGCTTCACTTAATGTGTTTGAGTCATTTTGTTATTGCAAATGCTAATTGTTTAAACTATTATACCCTAATAACATTATAGTACATACAAATATAGATGAGAATCACTGTTTTCTCCCCTATTTATATTCTATAAAATGTTAGTATGAAAGACAACCTGAGCATTTTAGCTATTATAACTCTAATACACTTTATTATCGCTTAACGCAGGCTGTAATCTATTAGCTCTCGACAATTTCTAAGCGCTGCTTGTGATAAATTATAGGGAGGGATCGGTGCTAAACGAAGTATTTGATTTGTGGATTTAATTTAATGAGTGATTAACTTTTTACTATTTTTATTCTTGATTTTTCACACTAGATGGGTTAAGTTGTAATGACACTCTGCCAGTAATGTTCACATTCACAAGTTTATAGATTAAAAATCGATTGATAAATTAAAGAGTCACGGATTTAATTTTATTTCTATATATTTCTATTATTTAGGAATTACCTAGTGATTAAAGACTACTTGGAATCCCCATCATAGTTTACCTCCTATTTTAATTAATACTGCTGCTGTTTCCCTATGCATGACTGTTTACTATGTATTTTTATTTCATTTCTTACTATAATTTATATAATTTTCTTTATTTTTTTGGTATTTTAGGGTCAAGATTGGTTTAAATTGTTTTTGAAAGAAGAATTATTATCCTTATTTTTCTTTCTTAAAAATAAATCAAATTTGTATTAATTAATTATTATAGAATTTATCTATCATATTAATATTAATTTATTTATAGGACTTGATTTATAATAATTATAAGATTATTAATAATTAGGAATTGAATAATATAAATTAAAATTTTTAATTTGTAAATGTCTTAATAGTTGTAAAAAAGTTTTGATCATAACGTTGCTCATGTAAACCAATTGCAAAAGATCAAATTGTTTGAGATTAGTGATGATGTGATAAGTAGTAAAAATGGCAAATTTGAAGAAAAAAAGAAGGTAAAAAAACATAAAATGTTATAATTATTTTCACATTTTAATTAAATTTATTCTTGCTATATCAATTAATAATTATTATAAATAATAAGATAACCAAAAAAATGTTTAATGATAAGTTAAAACAAGAATCTCCAGCTTACAAACATAGAATTCAAAACACCTCAATCAAGTAAAATTACTAAGAGAATAGTAATTTTAACGAATTTCATAACTCATCTTCACATTAAAACTCAAAGTCTCAGTTTTAAAGTCTTTCTTGATAAAAATCTAGGGTTCAGTCACATAATTTATAGTAATTGGGTTTTTATTTAATTTTAATTCTATATTTACAAAATTAAAATGTCAAAAAGCAAGCAGAGTTCGATTGAAAAATAAACTGATTACTACACAAAGCAACTAAATATGATTTCACATGATAAAAAAATAGCAGGCCCTTTAGACTTTTCAACTGAGTTATAAAATGTGTAGTAACATTAAAACATGAATTTCTATAAACAAAACACAAATAATATGAGAGACAAACCCATACTTTAGGACAGTATATTTTTATAAATTTTACTTTGTAATTTTTATTTTTTAAAAAATATAATAGACAACTTTTCTCCAAACAATCTAGAAGAAAATAGCATAATGAATTTTGGTTATTAAAACAGTCGAAGTAGGTTGATGTAAAATATGACTCCTCTTTTAGAGAGACAAGCAACTGATAATTTAATTTTAGATGGAATTTATAGTAAAAACTCCCCAAAAATTTAGCTTAAATCTACATTTGTAAATAATCATAGCAATTCAAGAGCTAAAACCACTAAAAATTAGCATAGATAGAAATCTAAATTCAGTCAAATTCATAATAATGATAATTTATTACTGTAAGGAAACTAATAAAACACTGCTAAAAATTTATTTGATGATATCAGTGTATAATACGAGGATGATAAAAATCAAAAACCGTTTCATATTGAGGACTTAAATTCAATCTTACTACCTAATACACAACAATAAAATTAAAATATAGATCTAGTGGTATCTAACGATTTATAAACGGAATCAAGAAAGCAGAGAAACGATAGTCTCCATAAAATGGTCAGTAAATTAACATAGATCCAGAGAATCAAATAAGAACGTTTGTTACAAAAATAAAATTCAAAATTTACTTCAAATTCTGCTTAAAAAAGCAGTAAAAACCTGTTGCAGTACCCTATAAAACAATTGTAAAATTAGAGTATTTTAAGTAACTAGAATTCATCGAGTGCCTTTCTAACACAAATTAATTAAGACTATAGTTATTAATTTAAGAATTCTTAGCTAAGTACTCTGATTGAAAGTAAACTATAGAAATATGACTATCCTTAAAGCTGTGCTTTACATACTGCTACCCCTTAAAATTATATGATAATAATATCAAAAGCTTTAATCATCGTAACATAATTATCAATTTAATATGAAAAATTCATTGAATATATTATCATTTTTCAAATTATGGATAGATTCAATAGAGAGAAGTGGAAGTAAGCTACCCAAATTTATTAAATGAAATACTCTAAACACAAAAATAGTTTGATTTACTGAAAGATAACAGCGATGTTAAATTAATTACTATTCTAAACTACTATATTCATGCTATTTATTACTCATAAAGCACTTTATTATAAATTGATGTGAAAGAACTTCATGAGTTATACGATATAACGAGATAAAACTTAGATAATTACTAAGGATTCATTCATAAAATAAAGAACAATCTCACTTCACTCAATAAATTAGTGATTAAGAAATAATGTGGAATTAAACATGAGTAGGTTTAGTAAAATGCTTATAATTTATTAGAAAATGCTAATGATTATGAGGGGGTGAATGGGCGATAGTCTGCTAATAAATACTCGTTTATGATGAAGAGGAATGACAGTATGAAGAGTAGAATTAATCTAAAATAATCAAATATGTATTATACTTTTAATAATTTTGATACAGTAAAGAGTGTAGGAAACCTTATTGGCATTAAAAAAAACTTCAAATCTAGCAATTTAAGTATTGATAATAGTCCAAGATCAAATCTTTTGAAAAATGGGTCTCTTCACAATCTTAGAAATAGACCTTAATCTGCAATGAAAAATAGTCAAAATTGTATGTAAAACTAACAAAATATTTCACATGAAACTAATAAAAAGAATTTACTGCAAAAAAATAGACCATAATCTAGTTAATCTTTGAAAAATAGCCCATAAAGAACGAAAAGTAATTTAAAAAATATTTAGATAAGGAAAAATATCCGAAAAAGCAAATAAGATTAGTCAGAGATTGAAAATTAGATATTTTATTCTGGTAAAAATGACAATTATATTAATTTACCAAATAGCATGCCTTAGCATCTTATAATTAGATAAGAATCATAGTTAACATAATTTTTCATGAAATTGCATTATTTTCCTACAAATGTCTTAAATTTTATATAAAATTGATTATAAAGATCAGGTGATTTCTAAGGCAAATACAGACCTATAGAAGTTACACACTCACTTCGAATCATTACACTAGAATCCCTCCAGACTCCTAGACAAAGACCAAGAACTATCGTCAATTTCTATAGTGAAAAACTTGTCAAGAATCAATAATGAAATTCAATTATTCAGCTAGAACTTAGAGCAGCATTGCTAGAAAAATATAAAATCCAGCTATTAAAATGAAAAGAATTTTGAGAAGAAATAGGTGGGGATGAGGTTTTAATAATTATAGTATAAATTTGGTTATTAAAATTTAAAGAGTTTTAAAATATATAATACTTTGATGTAAATTGGGATGAATATATTAGCGTGGTAGAAAAACCAGAAGAAAATATAATTTGATTAAAAAGGAAAGAGCTTTCTGTAAAAGAAATTATCGTAATAGTCTCATTAAAAACAATTAATACTTTTAATTTTTTCAATTTTGTGCCTAAAATTACTATATTCATTACAGTTAGAATAAAATTCATAAAATAAAGATAAAATTAATTTTAGATTTAGTCTTCAGGTTTTGTAGATGATTCTTTATTCCAAATGAATTTGAGTTCTAATAAAAAAGAGGGAAGTAATTTTGATTTTTTTAGGAAAGATTCAGAATAATTTGAAAGAGATAGGTTGTATTAATTTGTTTTATTTTATTTGAATATATGATCTGAGATTATAGAAGAATATATTATCAAATATCAATGTACTTTTATCAAAAATATTAAATTATGTTTGTATAAATCCTCATCCAAGAGATAATCAATGAAAAACCATAATTTCATTTCTCCTCAACACATCTCAGATTTTGGCAACATAAATTTAGACCAGGAAGATACTATTGATATTAAAATTCTTAATTAAAGTCAATTGAAAATGTAAAAATAGTCAAAAACTATATTAAAATAATCAAATGATTCATTGATTAAGAAAAATAATTACTTTTGATATATTTGATTCATAAATTATTAATTATTTTAATCAAGTAAATTCAGTGATTAATAAGAAATTAGATTTTAAAAATTGACATAACTTGAATCCGATAAATTTAACTTGAATTTTTTTAATATAAAATGGCCATTTTAAGATACAAATTCGTAGTCTATACTAGCGATATTCAATTTATTAATAAATAGGTGAAATTATTCAAATTTTTAGTATAATTACTAATATAATATTTCAAAATGTTTTTCGGAGGTGGTTTCCCATTCGGTGGAGGTGGCGGTGGCTTTGACCAAGGTAATATTTTCAAACTTTTTTACAGTGCTACTTCAAATTTCAATCATAACAAATAAAACAATAAAGAATCTAAACGTTAATTATAGAGGACTTTATGGGTGCTCATGGTCATGGTCGCGGAGGCAGAGAGCAAAAGCCAGTAGAAAATCAGAAGTTCTATGATTTGCTTTAAGTTCCCAAGACTGTTATTTTATATATTTCTAGCAAACTAAATTCATAATATCTAACTTAGTCACCCAAAATCCTTAATGCTTTTTATTCTAATATTATTTAGAAGACCGCAACTCAAGATGAGATCAAGAAATCATTTAGGAAAATCGCCCTGAAGGCACATCCAGATAAGGGAGGAGATCCAGAATTGGTAATAAATCACATTCAAATGTCTCAGATATTAATTCATTTCTGTATAGTTCAAGGATATTGCTGTTGCCTATGAAACTTTATCTGATGAGAAGAAAAGAGATTTGTATGACAAGTATGGAGAAGAGGGTTTGAGAGATGGACCACAGTCTTCAGGTTTCGGAGATATTTTCGATTTGTTCGGCATGGGCGGCAGAGGCGGTGGTCAACGCGGTCCCGAGAAGAAGGTCGTCAAGCCAATCGGTTAAGTCGTCGAAGTAACTCTAGAAGATATTTACAACGGAAAGGAGTTGGAAGTGAAAGTCGATAGACACAGAATTTGCGTGAAGTGCAATGGAGTAGGAGGTAGTGATGCCACAGCAGTGAAAACTTGTACCGGATGTAAAGGTAGAGGTGCAAGAACAGTCATGATGCAATTGGGACCTGGTATGTATTCACAAAGGACTGGGCCATGCGATGAGTGCGACGGAAAGGGAAGCACCATGGACCCATCCAAGATCTGTAAAACTTGCGTTGGAAAGAAGATTAAGAAAGAGTAAAAAGTATTAAAGGTAGAAATTGATAAGGGTTCACCCAATGGAGAGAAATACGTCATTCATGGTGAAGGTGATCAAGTACCAGATGTTGAGCCAGGTATAGAATTTATAAGTAAAATATTTGTGTTGGAGTTCATTTTTACCTAATGTTATTGTTAGAGTTCTTATTTATCTTTTATAACCATCAAACATTTATTCAGGTGATGTTATTGTCCAAATCAAGGAGAAGAAGCACAAGATTTTCACAAGAAAAGGAGCAGATCTATTCATGGAAAAGGAGATTAGCTTGATCGAGTCTTTGACTGGATTAGATTTCGTCTTAGTTCATCTTGATGGTAGAAAGATACGAATTCAAAACAAGACAGGTGAAGTCATCAAGCCAGACTCCCTCTTCACTGTTGAAAATGGAGGTATGCCCTTCCACAAGCAGACCTACAACTTCGGTAACTTGATCATTCAATTCAAGATAAAGTTCCCCAACTCCGTTGATGCTAAAACTATGGGACTCCTAACAGAGGCTCTTGGTGGAGTATTTTAACTTATTTAAAGCATTGATTTGTCATACTGGCTTAATAATTTTAATTATGCAATCATGATATAAATAATGGAGCTGCATCAGGAAGCAAGAGTGGCAAAGCTGGTGGTAAAAAGGAGGAATCTAAGGATGAAGTTGCTGAGACTTGCCTACTTCAAGCTTTCAGTGAGAATCATAGAAACACTCATCATTAAGGCGGCGCAAATGGCCAGGGAGACTCAGAAGAGGAGGATGAAGATGGACACCCTCACGGTCAAAGAGTCGGTTGCCAGTCTCAATGATGAACATCATCGCAATGGAAGAAGTGTCGATAGTATTAATAAAAAGTAGTATAACTGAAGAGATATTAAGAGCTATAAAACATGTATTATACAAATGCAAATATCTCTTTATTGCGTAGTAATTTTGCTATAATTAATCATTCTAAAAATACACGATATTCAAATATGATCAATTTGAAGTCCAAAAATAATTCTTATTAAATTACTTTAGTTATTAACAAAGTTTATTATTATTTTTTTTTATTTTTTAGAATTATCATTTTGGAATAACTTACAGAAAAGAATTATCAAAAGGTTTCAAATATAATTTCAAGAATTTTTAAGAAAAATAATATAATGAATTTATTTATTTACTTTTAGCATAAAATTCTCTAATTTAATATAGGCATTTAAAAAATTAAACCTTATGTTGAAATCTTTCATTATATAATACAACAATGCTTTAATAAGATCTTATATTCGATAAAAGTTCTAACAGCATTAAAAATAACTTCTTAAAGTTTAACAATGCTAAAAATAATCTTCCAATAAATTTGAATTTCAAAAAAATAAGAATCTTTGCCACATTCTTAATTGAATAAAAAATAAATAGCTCTTAATTAAAGTTTCTTTATTTTAAAGCAACATAATTTAAAGGAATTTAAGGTTTTAAATCCCTCTTTATTTATTGATTTTAAGGAAATCATTTTTCTTACATATTAAATTTATTGAATATAATCAAAGAGCGATTCTTCTTTATCTGAGCTGTTTGGTCCTCCTAATGACATCACAACTAACCTCAAGCTTATCATTGTGATAATCTTCTCTGAGATTTGAGATTTATTCCTGAAACCCTCTAAATCCATAGTATGGGTTTTCTTTCCAGTAGGTTGATGAATACATCTCGTCATGATACACCTTCACTTTATAGAATAATATGACTAAAAATATTTACAATTACTTATAAAGAATTGATGGTAATATTCATAATAAATTTGACTAAAAATATTTGTTCACTGTCTACTATCTCTTCCTGAGAATATTTCTCCTAGCTCTTAGCACATTCATTTTATCAGAGACATATTCATTTATCAAAGTTTTCACTTCACTAGCAATATTTTACAAATTTTCTTGTTTTTACTGAGGACTCTGATAATTAATGGCTTTCCGACTGGCCACTGGATTTAGAGATGATGATTTATTCTTAGAAATCAGTAGTGAATTATTTTTGCTTCTGCTACTGAACAAGGAAATGTAAAAAATTAAGCACAATATATTTACTTTTTACTATAAAATTCTCTTTTAAATGTTATTGGAAATCAAATTGACAATATTTCTGGATGATTACTCTGGTGATAATTTATGAATTTCTTTCTCATATATTTGCTGTTCTTATTAATGTTGAATTTATTAAGGATTTTCTTATTCTTTATTATTCAGATATTTAAGTCTTAGTAGTTTAAGCGGGGATATGTTTACAGATTCTATAACTTTGGCTTAAATTTCTTGTGTAATGTTGGGGTTTTAAGTCTGTTAATTAATATTTTACGAATTATTCCCAAAATATATTAAAAATATTTGAAATTTTATAAAATTTAAATGGTATCAATCAATTTACAAATATGTAATAAAACCCTTAGAGAAAAAATATATAATAAATAAATTTTATATTAAAATTGTATAAGTCATTATCTTATATCTTAATTAAATAAAAAGGATGTAGTTTATTAAATATATTAGCTTATCATATTTTTTCGCTTATTTTAGAATTATCGATTCAAGAAAAGCTTAATATTAAATAAAATATCAATCATAAGCAAAAATTAGCCAACTTTATTATGTAATTTAATGATTATTATTATATAAAAAATATATTTTATTTTATTAAACAATACTTGGCAAATCATATTATTAATAACTTCTAGTATCATTTAATGCAAGAGATTGATGTTTAGAGTGCTTAAATTGACTATTTTTTTAATTTTACAGTAAATTATTAGCATTTTCTATTTTATTATGATTAATTTAAATCTCTGGTATGCTATTAGTGAACTATTTAGATTTTTTCTTCAATTTATTCGATTCAATTGTGTCTTAATTATCAGTATTATTTTACATTTATCGCTGCTTATTTTTATTCTATGTCAAATCCTAAAGCGTCTACAACTACTAAATGCTGCTATCTTTAATCAGACTTCCCCCTCCCTAACCATCTAAACTCTAATCTCTTTGCATAACATCTATAGTAGTGTGATTGTTGAACCTCACATTATTATCTTAACGCACTTGCTTTCTCTTTCTAACTAGTTCCTTCTTACTGTATTTATTCATGATAAGATTTGCTTTGGAATTGATTCTTTGAATGGACTCTCCTCTGTTGTTTATGACTGGGGTGTTGAGACGCTCAAACATCTCGTCTTTTTCTGCGTAGTGATTATACTCCTTGAATTCTATGTAGTTTCTGTAGTTAGAAAGATATTGCTGGTAAATCTACAACTAAAACTGCCTCAATAAAATTTTAAATATAAATATAGTTTACTCAGCGACTTCTTTTTTAATATCAGAAGTTTGAAGCTTTTTGTTCCCTTCCATTGTTAATACCTTAATCAAAATATCTCTAACTTTAGCCTTATTTTCTTGAATTTCTGGATTTATTATGGGCAACTCTTCTGGTTAGATTGTTGAATATTGCTATTTATTTGACATTTGTGAATTATTCAATTGGCTGTGATTTTTATAATCATGTTTATTATTCAATTAAATTTAGGATAACATTTTATATAAAGATATTTGCCTTTTAATAAATTTATATTTTTAAAAATAATTTAAATGATTCTTATTAAAATAAAGTGCGCGATTTCTACTCATTATTGAAGCTTTAGATTGATTTTTCATTAATAATTTCTGTGGAGAATCCATCATAATCGAATTATTATTATTTTAGTAACTGAAACTTTTGTTGCCTTTCAAACTGCTTTTTAATTGGCTTGGCTGGTTTTCTGAAGTGTAAATATTACTGGATTTTTGATTGCTACTATTTTGTTTTTAAAAACTTATTTTTCCGATTCTGAGTTGGTTATTGCTTTTACTACGTAAGTTTTTAATGTTATTTTCAAAGAAATGAAATAAAAAAATTTATGGCAATATATGTCAAAATATATTAACTTTAGTTTTATCAAGTTCTTTTCTGTAACTCTAATATTAAGATAAATTTATTCAAATAAATAACCACCCCCATATTATTTTCTTAATCTTGAACTTCTGTAGGAAAAAGCGTGATTTAACTATCAGTATTAATTTACATATTTAGTTTGCTTCTTGCTTAATACTAATCCTAGTCTGCACTGTTTAGATTCTTATTATTTTCATTTAATTATTTTTATCAATATATTCATTAACTAATCATATTGAATTAAAATATAATTTATTTAAAAATCATTAATGACGATATTACTTTGTTATTAGTTCCCTGCTTAAGATATATTTGGTAAATATGATTTATTTTTATGTTAAACTTTATTTCTTGATAAATAGGGATCTTCTGATGATGTTTAATAAGCGTTATGGTTTTTTATGCCATTTTTTGCTGATCGAGTGTTTACTTTAAATTCAGGACCTAGCATTTGCTCCAACAATTTTTAATATGCACACCAATAATCGTATATACTTTAATTTATAAATAATAATGATAATTTAATTTGTCAATTTTTATCATTATACCCCGAAAACTGAAGTTTAAAATAAGAATAAACTAAAAAGACAATTTTTGTTGATACATTTAATTCTGAAGTTCAGGATTTTACTTAATTAAAGTGATTTTCTTAAGTAATTCTCTCTCTTTCTTGATTTGCTTGACTTAAAAATCTATAAATTCCTGACCATACTTATTAGCGTCTACTTTCGTGGCTTAAATTGAACTATTCCCACCTTTGCTCATATTTGTCTATTTATAAATTACTTTTTTATATTAATGAGGTTATTAAATAAACAAAACATTTCTCTAAAAATCGTAACTTTAAAAAAAATATAATTATATTGAAGGAGTGCAATAAAATAATCTTTGTAAATAATGGAAGGGGACATTATTAAATATTTGTTTAATATGTTTAATATGGATGAATTTATTTTTTTCTCAAAATAAAGTTAATTAAATAAACCAAATTTTATTTTGAGGGTTTTTTATATAAAAAATTTAAAAGAAATAAATTAAAAGCTGTTGGCAAATATCTTTCATTAAAGCTTTATTTTTGTTAATAACAATATTCCTAATGCTATCATTTGAATTTTTCCTCCCATAAAATATTAGTAGAAGCATTTGAATGAAAATTACAGATCATGATAAGTTAATAAATTAAAAACCTAAATCATACTACCAATAAATGATAAATACAAACTACTTTATTAATACCTTCTGTAGTAAAATAATAATTTAGATTAATTTAATAAATTTACTATAAAAGATGTTTAATTGGTTTGATAAGGTGACCGTTAAAATAAAATTTAATTATTATAAAATCTCATAATTATTATTAAAATGTTCAGGTTGCTTTTTAATAGAATACTCTAGAGCTACTACTACTACTACTACTACTACACTACCCTGTACCCTAATTAGATTTTAAAAAGCAACCTGAAAATTAAGTGGTTTAATAGTTACTATATATTATAAGTCTAATTAAATTTTATTTCTAACTCCCATCCCCACTCAAACCATGTTGCTTGAAGATGTCAGGATGTCCTCCCTTAAAAAGAGCAGGTCGTCGTCTACCATCCATCTCTCCCCTTCGCTCCTGCTTCCTCTCCATTTGTACGAATGTCATGAAGCCTGACCGCTCCCTCTTCACATTTTCCGAGAGAGATTATAAAAACTATTAGAGATGATGAGCGTTAGCAAAGCTAACCCAAAGATGATGAGGTAAAATGTGGATGGTATTCTTGGTGAAGAAAATACTCGGCTTCATCGTTTTTTGGTTGAGGAAGAAATACAGTTCAGGGTCATGGCTAGGGAACTCTTCCCTCCCATAAAGGGCAAGAAAGAATTACAGAATGCACCTGAAGACACGATTGAGGACCAGACAATGGCTGAAGATCTCAGATTACCCGACTCTACCCATTACAGATAATAAGATGAATGTTAAAGTTACGACTCAGACTTGATTAATTCATCAACTTATAAGCTTTAGAAGGAGTCACCTAAGTTATAAGTAGCCGTTGAACCTTTCGACACTGGCTTTATATCAGATACGTCGGCCTAGGGAGTGACAGCTCCTCTTTGCTAATAATCATCATTAAAATGCCTGCCATTAAGGAAAAATCCAAACGACTTAACTACAAATGAAAAAATAAAACAATTCAAAAAATAACTATTTAGTTCCAACGATTTACACAATAAAATAGCCGCCCTAATTAAACAAAAACAACTAAAAAAACAGCAAGTTTAAGATAAAATGTTGCAATGAAAGTTTGTAAAACCTTCACAAGATTAAGCGCATTTAGAGAGATATTATAAGATTACCATCAGATTGATAAAGGAGGCTGAACGCAAGGAGTGCGACGCTTTAAGAGATCAACTACGCTATGCAACCTTTGGCCTACATGCTATTACTAAATCGAGGGAGTCACGTATTCAACAGGAGAACTTCTAAGGCCATATATGCTGTAGGAAGCTGATTAGGAGTCTCCTCTTTTAGAAGAATAGATTTTACAAGCACACCAAGAATTGCATTTTGAAGCCTGAGTGGCGTCTATATATTTAGCAGGTATAGAGAAGGGTGATTGATGTGATGTAACGACTTTATAAGACCCCCGAAGAATCATTGTCAAAGTATATTAGTACTCTTTTCAGGGATACCCTATAAACAAACTGATTTTCAAAAAGAACTCTAAGAATAGTTGACAACGCTAGGAAGGTCCAATAATCCAAACATGATAACAGACCACTTGGTAAAATTTGGGCAAATCAATATACTCCAAAAGAAAACACCTATTAACAGTTCCTGGGTAAGATAAAGCTTTAATCAACTATCTAAACGTTCAAGGAAAAGCATTAAGATGATTCATCTTTCGCAGCTAGCAGAGGCCCTCTAGATTAACTTTATTCACCTCAATTATAATTGAATGGGCCCAAACCTCAAGTCAAAATCCTCAGTAACTTGTTTTTGAATGACTCTGATGAGACTTAACATAACGAATAAAACAGAAGTTAAGAGCCCCAATACCATTAACTAGAGATAATTCCTTGTATGATTAAGAAATTGTTTCCATAATCCAGAATAGCAATTCTTTAAGATCGAAATACTGGCTACTCTAGAAACTTTGAAAAGTAGTGCAAAATGGACAGACCATCATGAACTGTGGTGAAACGATTTAACCTCCCTATTTATAAAATTGTTGGATGAATGGAGAGAGTTGGTGAAATCTAAAAAGCACGACCTGCTCCAGCAATTGGTGAAACTGGAAGGCCTTACGAATCAGGGTTCACTTTTAGATCTCTCCCCACTTATTGACCCCTATTGTTAGAATTCATTCCTAGAAAAGAGTGCCTAGTAAAACCTCCAGATTATTAGAAAACAAATAAAAAGCAGAAGCGAGTGATGCCTAAGCAATTTATGTAGTAATGGAACGCTCTGGATTAACAACTGAGGTCCAACTTAATGGTTGTTGAAAGAGTAGTAAAATGTGCTATTGTTTAATCTTAAGAGTACAAACTCGTGCCCATTCTGTGCCTAGAAACAATAATGAAGAACACCATCTTTGCATTGCAGTCGTTGAAGAAAAAAACAACCATTTAATAGATTTCGATGACACGTAGTATTAATTGGCAGCCATGGGTAGTGACAAGAAAGCTTGCGTTATAGTAAGAGGTCTTGGAACAAATGGAGCACCATATGTCTTATGTAATAAAAGAATCAACTGTAAAGGCATCCACTTTGAGATCAGCTGTAACTTGGTTAGAAATACTACCAGCTTAGCTCGAGTAGCTATAGCTCTGGGAAAGTAAGGAAGCTAATCCAAACTTTACGATGATAATGGGCAAGAGCAACGCGAGCCAGTTGCTTAATTCTAGAGCATTCTTATTGGAAGATGCTAATGGCAGAGATATAGTGTATGACAACACTATAGAAATCTTATATACTACTTTCAGACCCAGTAAATAGCCAATGATTCCTGGCTTGTCAGTTCTAAATTACTCCCGTGGTCCCAAGAAATCTCTGTCAGACACCCCAAAAGCTAATGTTGAGGAAGAAACTAAATAGATACAATGACCTGAGCAACTTCAGGAGACATTGTTTAAATCCTCTAATTTGAGGAGTTCTGAGACGATGGGATTTGTGATGGCTTGCTGATCATTTTTACTTTCTTGGGATAATCAGAAAATTTGAGAACCAAAACACGCGATGTAATAATTTATTTGCACTCAATAAATGATATTATCACAGCAGCTGTTAAATCATTTTATTTCTTAAGACTTGAACTATGCTCACTTCTAAAAAGCTAACATGCACTTACTCATTCTCACACGTAACTAATTAATTCCTAATAAAGATTAAAACTCATCAATTCTCCTCTACTTACCTGCATGACTATTCAACATCAACTGAATTATAACTTTCGTATTATTCTCTAACTCTCTTTAAGATAATGTAGTAAACTAAATAACATTGATCATTGAGGATTACATATTCAGGCTTAAGCACAAAAATGGGTAAAATTTAGACAAGTGCTATATTACTTTAAACTATGTAGAATAAGGTGGTCATTTTATAAGAAAGTTCAATTATATATCTTGAAATGAGAAGAGACAGAATGCGATGAATTCAAGCATAACTCAAAGTTTACTATTAAGGTAAGCTACTTTTTTGAATTAAAATACCATAAGTATAAGATATTAAATAACTACTTATTTAAACTTTAGCTTTGTAGGGGATGATTCTCTTGATTGAATCCTTGACCAAAATTATCGCTCATGACTGTTAAGCTTCTCCTCTAAGCTCTTTAAGGCTACAATTGCTGCAATTCAGTTTTCTAGCGTTTCACTTGAAGAAAGAAGTCCTTCCTGTCAGCTCTCAAGTGCTACTCTTCTTCCTTAGTCTCTTCACATCTTGACGAGTGCGACGGCGCTTCGAATTTGGCTTTAATAGAGAAACGGCTCTGCCTTTTGCAGCTATAAGGATAAAAAACAAAATCATAAACTTACAGGAAATCATCATACACTAATTGAATGCTTCCGCGAATTCAGGACGAAGCTATACATCTAAAGACCGTTTCTCCACTTTTCTTGAAAACTGCTTTTACCTAGCCTAATTAATCATTTCTTGCAGCTAGTCCGGAATGATTGAGTAGAGGATGTCTCCTATCCATTGTTTGTCTATTTTCTTCCAGTCACGCGGAGAGGGCAAATAGCTCATCACTTACTCATGCTATTGTGCTAGATTTAGGAGATCCACTATAGTGAGGCCTTCCAGCTATGGGAAGCAGAAACTTTGACAGAATTCCTTGAGATGAACTGTGAGAATTATCAGGGTTAGAATCTCAAAGCAAACTTACGTTCTTGTCACCCTTGAGTATCTCACTCAAGAAATAGGAATTTGTGGACGAGAGGTTTGGCAAGTGTACCAGGCAGTCTTAGGACAAAAAGATATATAAATCTTCTTGCTTTGCAACTTAGTTTGCAAGTCTAACAAATTAATACGCTATTAGTTCATATATTCTTCTGAATAAATCCTTGATTTAATTGGCTTGATAATTAATAAAAATGACTCATGAATCTATTTGATTTGTGGCGATGGGTGCTATTTTTCTGATATTTCATCCCATTTAGAATAAAATTCCTTTTAAAAGGGTTTCCCTATAGAGAATTCCTATCAAATTAAGAGGAATTCCTTTAGAACTTAAATGAAAAACTTCCACTCCCAACCAGAACCAATGCAGGAATACTAATAAAGCTCAATGATGCATAGATAATAGAACTACTACCTAATGGATTAGCAATTTGATTAAGATGTTAACCTTCAAGGCTTTGTGGGCTTACATAAGGAGACAAAGCAATAAATTCTCAATGATGAGACTGCTTTTACCATTACCCAGTTGATATGTTGTCGCCTCGATCAACCCGAGCTCGTGATTCTGAGCACCCATTCCATGAACTCCCTAATTATGAACAAGGAACAGTTTTGCTAAGTATACCATCAAGCTAATGATAAAGATAGCAGATAACTCATCGACCCCAAATCAATGGTTGTACAAGCGGTTAAGCATCAATCCGGACTCGCCACCATGATAGGATTATCAGCTATTAGTAACCTTGCTGTAATGGCTCTTGAATATCTTGATTGTATTGGTAATGGAATTCTACAAGATGGAGGATACTCAGCGCAACATGATTTATAATAATCCCTTCAGGTTAACACAATGACCCCATAATCCTTTGATCAATATGACTTGAGAAATGGTATAGAGAATTATATTAATAATAGAATTACGGACAACCAGAAACTCGCATTAACTCGCAAATCCCCAGATCAATTGAAGACTTAGATAGAGACATGAAATAACCAGATAATGAAACTTTTCAAGGAAGGGTATTAAAGCTCTTGTATCGCCGCCATCATGGGCATTAAAGAGATTCTTGTAAAAAGCTAGTAATGAAAAAA
>ARYC01000193.1:0-87001 GCA_000711775.1 Oxytricha trifallax | reverse complement strand
AAGCTGTACAAATTGAGGAGGAGGTTAAACAACCCGCCATAGAGCATTAATAAATCCTAGCCAAAGTTGATTATTAATGCAAAGAATGCAATAAAGTTTTCCCTTACAAGTCAACTTATAAAAGACAATTGAGAGATATACACATCGATATGCCAAGGTTATATCTCAAGCATTAAAAGAAAGATGGGAAGTATGTCTGTGAGTTCTGTGAGAAGCCATATTCTCATACTAGAGACCTCAAAGTGCACTTAACGAAAAAGCACAATTAAAGTTTTGTCTTTATTCATGAACCTACAGGGAATAGATTCCTCTAAAAGAGAAGATCAAGAAACCCAGTGGAGTCTCTTAGAGTTGAAGTCTAGAAGTAAGTTAAAATGAAGAAAAGCAGTCAAGAACTTTCCAGTCTCTGAGATCAATAAAATCACTGTTAAAATCGAGGCAATTAAGATTCCCATATTAAAAATTATTGACTTAGATTCTTGCCTTGAAAGCTACCTCACTCTTGAAGATAAAATAGAGAAGAGAGTCATTACTGATGAATAATATGCTTATAAGATAAATCCTTTCAATTACTTCCTTGCTGATGACAAGTTCCAAATGGAATTTGGTAATGAATATTATGCTCTTTAAAAGGCAAAGTTAAATGAGTGTAGGCATATCATCTAGCTTGATGCTATTTTACTTGGTAAAGATCATGTAGCCTTCAGGTCTTTACTTGAAATGACTTACAGAGAATTCTTATCTGATAATAGATGTCAGAGATAAATTGGCTAGATAGTATAGCAAATAGTTGAAAGAATTGAAGAGCTTCACAAGCTAGGTTATGTTCATAGAGACTTAAAGCCAGAGAACATCATGATAAACTTTCAGCCTCATAGATTTTATATTATTGACTTCAACAGAGCTCAAAGAGTGCAAGCCTCTGCATAAGGAAATGTATACGGCACTCCTGGATATTTCCCAGAGAGAGAGGATGTGAGAGATGGAGACACTTAATGGGATATCTGGGCTCTAGCAGTAATAATAATAGAGAGCGAAATGCCAAGAAACGATTACTTTAACTGCAGGGGTGAGAGAGATTCTAAGCAAAGAATCAAACAATATCTCGATAAAAATAAAATAAATGGAGGTCTCAGAGAACTTGCATACTCAACTATTATCAAGCCAAGCTAAGAGAATTAACAAACAATAGAAACAATCAAACATCAACTTAGAAAGATAAAATTCAGAGAAGAACTGCCACATGACTCTAAGCTTATGTTTGTGTGAAATATTTCAAAAACTCGCTTGTTATACTCACTTAATATACTAATATTTTAGCATTAAACCCTACATAAACCCTATTAAAACCCTAATAAAGTATGCACTAATAGTCTACTTTTATCAATCAAAAACTCAATCAAACTACTGAAAGGGTTTTGGGGTTTTGATTCTAAGCCACTTGAATTCCTTCTTGATGATAAAGACTCGAAAAACTTGATCACAAGAGGGTTAATGATATTTTAAACACCCTATAATAAAGTGAATTGAAGGTTTTGATAATTGCAGTGTAGCAACAATCAGTTAAGATATAGTAGGGTTCTCCATTTAAATAAGATAGAAGGCTTACTAGAGATTTTTCCATTTCAAACGTAATATTAAACAATCTAGGTGTAGACTTTAAAAGAAGAGCTGTAAGACTCCTTAAAAAAATCGAAGAGATGCATTTGTAGATAAGAGTGCGAGGAAACTAAAGATGATGTGCAAATTTTTAGATAGGATAAGTCTCAGTTCAAGTAAAGAGTCTAAAGTCAGATTAAAATCAGCTGATGCAAATAAAGCCGTCGAGTTTAATTCAAAACCAAAGACATGAGCAGTAGCTAAACCCTTCAAATTGGAGCGATGCCATTTTCTTCTCAGAGTATGAATTAATCCAGTTCTACATTTGATTTTTGAGCTATATATAGAGGTTATTTTTACTTTTCTCACAGATACATATTATAATACACCTTCAAGTAATGACAAAAAAAGTCCTCTATAGTTCATAGGATTTTCACGAAAGTACAAGTAATTTCAATGCAAAAATATATTGTTTCACTGCAACTTTAGTTTAAGACCTCAGATCTTGTCCTATGAAAATGGAAGAAAACTGGGTTATTCAGTAAGTGAAATCATATCTTTAGATTCAGAAAAGAGTATGATTTTGAATAATTTAGGTTTGATATATTAACTTAGTTGTTTCTTTTAGCTTATGTAGTGTTTAAGTAATTCAAATAAAATGTGAGAATTACGTTTTGTTTCGAGTTGTAAGAGCTACTATTAGAATTTACTGTAATATTTTATCAATTATTGCTGATCGCTGGCGTAGAATTAGTTTAAAGTGTACATGATGAATTATTTGTTGATTTCTGTTTAGAGGATGAAGAGGAATTGTTTCTATTAACTTTATTCCAGATTCTTTGGTTAGGGCATTATACCTGTTATGAATATTACTATCGATGTAATTGCAATTAAGATTTGTGTCTCTCAAGATTTATTATGTTAGTGTATTTAAATCATTGATTTAATCACTTTCTAGAAAATGCTATATATTTTGTTTTAAATTCTTCTGGTGTTGAATTTATACAATGATATATGATTTATCAATTACAAGCAATAATTGATACAACTGAAGCATATACCGAACATATAATCAACAGACTCAAGCATCAACTTCCTCTCAATGCCTTTCACAGCCTCAAAATAATAAAGTTTCGTCACTAAAATTTCGCTAAGAATCCTTTTGATACGCTTATACTCTGGAGATATGAAACTACATAATTGAAGAAAAATACTCATAAAAAGAGTCTGGAATTTCCCTTCTGTCTTTGAATATTCTCTATAGCAACACTAATGCAGCAACAAAAGAATTCTTCTACTAATGGAGTGTTTCTCTCTTAGATATACATTCCAGTAAGAGCCAAGAGTTACGAGGAAGATATAGAGAACTGTTATTTAAGAGATTGATATTTGTTAATACAATAATTGCGAGAACAATACTCGCATACACTGAAATTATATCATTTTTGTATGGTGTGTTTGAAAGGCAATTTAAATGAACATGCCGCAATTTATTCTTGCCTATTCATTAAAATATGATTTATGGTACTCATATGGCTTTTTATCTATTCTATAATCATTGCATTATCTCTAATTTTTTGAATTAGGTGGTGCATTTACCATGTACAGCTCTAAAGGCACTAATTTTTATGTAACTGTTCTCCGTATTTAATTCTGTGGAAATTGAAGAATCAATGAATCCTGCACTTTTTAATATCAAAGTTATTCGTTTCCTCAATGTTTTTTTCAATCATTTTAACCAGTTTAATATATATGGAGAGCTATTTTGAAACTGATGAGCTTCAATGAAGATCTAAATACTGTTCTAGAAATTCTAAGATCATTTAGAGCTTGATTTTAATATTGGAAAGCCCTAACTATATATATGCAAAAGATCAAAAGAGTAATGGTCTTAAGATATTATGCTATCTTCTTTTATATTTATCTAATTATTAAAAGAGATTTTAGTTTTACATAATTCTGCTAAAACTTCGTTTAGAAACTTTCTTAGTTGAATTTCTTCAAAGAGTTAGTGAAAATTTAATATTTGCAAATGTTGGAGATTAGGAGAAGATGAAGTTATTCTTTGGATTCTAGTTAAATAATTGCCACATGATTAATTTAAGATTTCATTGATGTCATTGATGTCATTGATGTCATCTTCTGTTACTATTTCCCAATGGAGTTCTCAAGTGAAATTATTGGCTCCTTCCTGAGATAACCTTAGGTGATACACTTTGCAGAGCATACTTCCTACTTTAATAGTGTTTTAATTACTTGGATTGAAGACAAGATAATTTACCATGCCACCTACGTTTTTTAGTTTCTTTAATCGAATTTCCTTCATCAACACTTTTACTCCTTGAATTTAAGAAATTTCATTGAACTCTTAATAAGAGCAGGAACAGAATGCTCTTCCTCTTATTCAGAGATGTACTTAGCCTAAGGATTCTTAAATTTACTCATTTTTTTTATTTGCCTTGCAAGTTTACTCTTCACTGTGTCCACTTCCATTCTTATATGACAAAGGATCTCTGTGATCGGAATTGGTAAAAATTCTAAACATTCGTCGAATTATAAGAAATAATACATCAACTTAATTTGATCTATTATATTATTTAATTTATAAAATTCTAAACTTTTTACCTTGCTCAAATTGTGTAAGGCAATCGAGAAAGGTTGTCGAGCATTTCTCGATTGCCTTACATTTTCTAAATAGGCTTAATTGTTTGATTATTTCTTTAATAAAAATTTATAAATTATTTTTTTCTTAACTTAATTAAATAATATGCAATATTATATGTGAGTAAATGATAGTTCATTTTAGCAGAAAAGCTCCATCGATTTTGTGTTTAATTTATTAATCAAATTTTGTTATACTTTATTCTAATATAACAATAAAGGTTTTTAGATTAAGCTATTATTATTACAAGTACAGTGTATTAATTAAATATTAATTAAAGAAAAGATGTTAATTCTTTTTGACAAAAAATTCACTATACCTAGCACAATAAATAAATAAAATTATTAATGAGTTAATTTTATATTACTAACATTACTTTACCAAAACCAAATAAATAAAAAATAATTAATATCGCATAATGTCAGTCAAACTCAAGCTATTTCTTAGATTTTAATAATAATATCATATTTTACTCTTTCAATTTATTTCTTGTTTTTATAAAAAGTTTATATATTGCTTTATGATTTATTCACGCTATATTAATTAATATATTCGCATATTTTTTTTAAAATCTTACCAAATTTACTCACTAAAAAATTATTTTCTTAGGCTATTCGTCTCCCAGCGCTTAAAACAATATTTTGTGATTGTATTTATGGACGGATCAACTAATGACAAGAGTGGAAATTTAATGACTCAAAAAGCATTTCTTAGGTACCATTTATTATTTCCTCAGTCAAGGATGCCTCTATAACTCCCCGCAAAAGTTTCTACAGCTCTGAATAGTGAATGCTGCAGATAATACTGATCTCCCGAATCTTAAATAAAGCATAGTCCCCACAACTTCTGACCCCTATATTATCTACCGAGACAATAGAATACGTAACTTTCAGTAATTTTCAAGCACTGACCATAATCATAAGAGCTCAGACTATTTTTCTATAATTTTAAAAAAGCAGTGAACGAGCTTTAAGTAAGGGTTTTGGTGCAAACTACGAGTATTTTGGGAAATTGGCTGCAACATAATCTTTATTCTTTCTGCTTTTCCAATAATCATTAACTCTTTATTTTTAATGGTATATTAGAGAAATAGGGCTATAAATTAATATTATAATTAAATCCTAAAATTTAGAAGATTATACAATAAATTAAGTACCATTATAAATTATTAATAATTAAATTAAGAGCTAATGTAGTCATTTAGGGAATATTTAAATAAGAGTGATTTAAGGATTTTAAATAATATTAGCTATAAATTAGAAAAGTAGATGCAGATATTAAAGAAAAATAGTTTCTATGAAGTCTTTAAATAAAATACATTATATCTACCACCCAGTTTTTCTAAATAATTGATCTGGGATTATACCATATTGTCTTGGTTTCCAGGAATTTTGACTGCCACAAATTATAATTAATTTATTTTAAATTTAAATTAATTTCCCAAATAAAATGATAAATTTAACAATTTGTAAGAAAAATATCATGCTTTATTATAATCGCTCTTTTATAAAAATATATAATTATATGTATTTATTTATTTATAATTCTTATATAATGATATGCTCTTAAACCATTAGTAAGATTATACATTTTATGAAACAATACAGAAATTAATAGGAATAAAAAAAACAATTTAATGCCAATATATGATAACCATTAAATAGGTTTGGTGATTTATAAATTTCAATATAATACTCGTTTATAATGTGAAAAAATCTGAATTTTTAGAAATAAGAAGTTTCCTTTACATCCGATCATTTATGTTGTTAACAATTATATTATGTAAGAGTAACTATCATAATCTTGATAAAATTATTATCTTTTGACATTAAAGACTAATCAGTAAGCATAGCTCACACAGATTTATCAAATAATTAATATAAAACCCCATAGATCAATTAAGACAAATAGCTTGGGGTTAAGAATAATTAAATCAATAATTATTATTGCCATTATTGGTTGAAATTATTTATAATTAGGTAAATAAAAATTAGACACCCTTATTGATTTTACAAGTACAATTAATCTAGCAAATAAATTAATAATTAGCCAAACATTATTAAATAAACACCAATAATAAATATTTTTTAATTTAATTTTTCTGAAGGTAAAATTTTGAAGTAAAAAGTGAATTGTCAAAACTTAACAAATTAATTCAGAGATTTGTAATACATTATCAATAATATTAAATCAAACCTATATCTGTAGTTTAACTATTAATTTTAAAAGTTAAGTTTCACAACAACTTTGTAAATCTCTCAATTAAATTTTCTATTCTTTTTTATACTAACCATTAAAATCTGGAGTGGCTAACCAAAATTTAAGCAATATTTGCAAATTTCTAGTTTCTAAAGCCATTTATACAATTCCCCTTTTTTGAGATACTTTACAAATTTAGTTTTCATCACTCAGAGAATATAGTTTTTGTATCTATTATGTAATAATTTTAAGTTTAAGGCGATTGAGTGTGTAATAATATGAAATATTAAAATGATGGTCTCTCATAAAATGATTTCTCTTAAAATTATTTTTTTATTTTATTATTGGCTTTATCCAAAATTGAAGAATCCTTATTGAGAAAAGTTTTCTTTTATAAGTGTCTGCAAACATATTAGCAATTTTAAAAATATTTATTTCGTATTTACAGAATAAGCATATACAGTATTAATTAAAAATAAAATCTATTTAAATAGAGAAATGTAGTTGAATTATTATGCTGTTTGTACTGAAGTGAAGGAGGTGTTATCATATTAAGAAAAGCAGAACAAATGCTGTAAATATGCGAAGATCCAATAATTTTTTTTACCTAACTTTATACTTTTCAGGACTGAACTACAAAAGAGAGTATACTATTCAAAAACTTTTGCAGATTAAGTACCCTTTAGTTATTTTTCAATTATCTAAACTGATCTGGAAACAGATCTTTTTAAAAAAATGCGATAAAATATTTCTTAATTTAATTAAACTATGTATAGATAATTTATGATTTTTCTTATTATAATTTACAATTTTAAATTTTAAGAGTTTAATATTAACTCAGATTCAAAAATTTTACCTTATCTCCTAATCTTCGTTCTTAATTGGATAAGAAGGTTTTATTTCAAAATTTTTATACTATTTTTATTTCAAGTACATAATAAAATGTGATGCATTTTTTTTAATTTTTGCATTAATATTCCCTTACCAAAAAACTAATTACATTTTTATTATTTGCAATTTTGTGAATTACTCTTAATATCTCAACATTTATTGATCTAAGTAAGAAAATATAATTTTTTAAATATAATTCTTAAAAATTACTCAGTTATTAAATCACAATACCATAAATATTTAATTTTTAACAGTTTTATATTTATTTATATTTAATTTATGACTGATAAGTATAATCTTTGCAAATATCTTTCATTTAATAATTTATTTAATTCTTTAAAACTATTAAATTTTTAAATATATATATATATATATATATATATATATATAAAACCCCAAAAGTAAAATTTACTGCAATTTTTGTTAAATATAAAATCAAATCAAGAAAGTTATTTTATAAAATAATACAATAACAAAAAATGATAGGTGATTAAAGGACTGGAGACCGTCCCTAGTAATAATTTTACAACACAAATTAGTCTATCAACTCCAATAATAGCAACTAAAACTAGTAAGTAAGTAATAACGAGAAGTCAAGTGCTGGGAGCAATATGAACTAATAATAGCAGTGGCAGCACAATCAAAATATTCACAATAATGGCATAAACAGTAATTCCTAGAATACTAATTAGAACCAGAGTAGAAACTTTAATTAATCAATGAAATAACAATTTGCAGCAAACAATAGCGGTGGGTAGCCAACATACATATACAGATTAAAACCTAAAATTAACAATAATCAAAACTAACAATAGTAGCAAGTACAACAACAAGTTAAGAACTAAAATAGTATAGTTAATGATCAAAACACTCCATTAAAGCCAAGACGATTGTCAAATTTTTAATGACAACTTATTATGGCAGACTTATTTAAATTGTCTATAATAATGATCATTTAGCTCTCATGATTAATATCATTCGCTAAAGTATACATAATTAATTTTTCCAACCGTCGGCAAATTTAAAAAAGTGCCAACGGTTGAGGGCATTTTATAATATAATTTAAATTTAATAAAATTAAAATGATTAACTTGCACTGTTTCTAGAACTTTGCTGAATAGATTTAGGATTCAAAAATCCTTTTAAATTTTACTAATCTTAATTGATTTGGGATAGTCTATAAAGAATTATCTACCTGACATAAAAGTAAATATTAAAGTGTAATTTTCCGTAGAAATATTATTATTAAATAATTTCATAGAAGTTTTTATATTCTTTAAGGATTTATATAGATCTTAAGGGAGTTCTGATGTCAATTAGGATTTTTGAATCCTAAACTCATAGTATAATTATTAAGAAATTCTTGTAATCAATTAGTTAAATCATTGGATAAATACAATAAATTGTGAAATCGCAGCAACCGTCGGCACTTTTATAAAAGTGCCGACGGTTGAGAAAATGATCAAATTAAATGAGTTAAGCAAATCAAATGCTTAAGAGAATGAAGAGTGAATGAATATAATTGTAAATTATTTTAGCTTTAATTTTGAATTATTATAATTTTTCCAATCGTCATGGACTTTATTTACTAGTAATTTCTCGCAGCTACAGCAGCAGTAATAATAGTAGCTAAGTAATGCGTTATCAGCACAAAAGTTCTAGCAATAGTAATAAAACTAATAACTGTAAGGTGTGAGTTCACAGATTCCTTCAACTTCAAGTGCGTAACAATAAAAGTAACAAGAAACATCAAAATAGGGAAGTTTTGGGATAGCAGGAAATACTAGCATAATTCAGATGAGCAACACAATGACACATTAAGCAGCTTTAGCGGCAGTTAGTTCGACATGCTTGATAAAGCACCTCTAGATTTGGGGATTGAAAATGATTTTATATCTAAGAATTACTCCATGATACCAAGGTTCAATGACTTTGACCTCACTTGTACTAAAGACTCTTAGAGAATATTCTAATTACGTATAATATAGCATTACATATAATAGTGGAGCTTTCTAAACGAACTAGATGCAGTTAATGGGCATATTAGAAGATGGAAATTTCGCATAAACATCAGATGATGTTGATGTATGTTCAGCAGTTCCATAAAACATCACTGATCTTTAAATTTACACTATCTTCGTTGGACAAGAAAAGAACGAATATTAGTAAACGCTGAACTTTCTGCTGTTATAGATAATCTTTTTACTTTCTACGATGCTGATTATCTCACACGTACTGGGACCTCATTGACAAGTGATTCAATCTTCCTATCACTTTCTATTATTGCTTTGAGATATTCCATTGGTGTCAACAGCGACTTGATTTTAACAATTTCCTCAAGACTCGTTTGTCACATTGCAAGTGGTAAAGTATAAATTCCTGCTCTCATCACAAACTCCGTGTATACTCCATCCAATTCAGTAAAAGTAGCAATAGGTGAGATTTTATTACTCTTTGGAAGAATATCAAGGATGTTATAGTTAAGAATATGATAACAGAGTTACCAACTTTGTATTGTACATACAATTCTTTCCAGCCTGATGATTTAGAGAAAAGCTTTTAGAACCAGAGGAATCCGCCAGGAGAAATTTCTCCTCATGCAGACGAAATCGAGACCACTCAATAAACAAAAACGAGGAGGGCCATCTTTATCTTGAGACTGGCAACAATCTACTACCAACTGAAATTCGCTTTCTCTTGTTAATGAATACTTAATGGTTCCAGTGGAAAAAGCATTCAGGTTCATCAAGTGCCGCGACCTCAACCCCATGCTCTTGCCTGTATCTACGAAGGAAGTTTTCCTCCCTTAATAAGCTATAGGAGGCATCTGCGGCGCTATGCGCAGGCTCAGGCTGTGCAGCTCTCACACTTGGACATGCGGTGGCTCACCGGCGCGTTCGCATGCTCTTTGGTCGATGCCATGAGGCATCTGAGCTTGCAGGATGTCTGATACTGTAATTTATTCTGGTTTTGTACACTCAATCTTTGAAATCACGAATCACCCATTCCCCATTAAATTTGCCAAATCGTGACCATATGTATTCGACGTTTAGGAAACAATTGTCTGTGTCATAGATTAAAAGACGATGCGTCTTTTCAAGGGCTCTCGAATGACTATCTTTGCTTGTCCCCATTTGCGCTTTTACCCTCAAATTCATCTGCAACACTGATTTGGTAAATTAGGCAAACTTTTATTATGAAAATATTTAATAGGCCAATTAAAGTTTAATACTTGTTCGATAGAGAATTCAAAATTAACTGGACTTTACTATTGGCGGTACCCCTCTATCGCATCCCTAGAGCGAGTTAACACGACTTTAATTTTAGCATTAAATTCAACTAAACAAATCACCAAAAATTAAAGTCGTGTTAACTCGCTCTAGGGATGCGATAGAGGGGTACCGCCAATAGTAAAGTCCAGTTAATTATGAATTCTCTATCGAACAAGTACCATATTGTCCAGGTTTCCAGAAAGTTAACTGCCACGAATTTGATATTTAATTAATTAATTAATTTATTATTTATTTTCCCAAATGTATTCCTACAATATTAATATAATTTATTTGAAAAATTAAACTTTGAGATTAGAATGGAATCAAGTTCAGATCAAAGCAAGAGTCCACAACAACAGATCCAGCAACAAGCACCACTTGGTAAGGTGGAGGCTTACAGAGTGAGAGACATTCTAGAACTAAAGGTCATCAGGAACGCCATTCACGCCAAGGTCATGTATAAAAACGATCCTCGAGGAAAAGCAGTGTGGGAGGAGCACTCGAAGCTGATGTATGCAAGTAATCGAACCAGAGTTGAATCCTTTGTCAGTGAGAAGATGCTCGGGCTCCATGACCACCCCTACTAGATCATCTACGCGGGAGTGCACTCAGATCGAGACAGGGAAGAAGGTTATAGTTCATGTGATAGCGATGATTCTGACAGCAGTTCGCAATATTCTCAGAAGGTTAGTGACAATGGAAACTCTCATGAGTTGGCAGGCCACCAGCAAGAGGATGAATGCAAGGGACAGATGGAAGATACCAGCATGAGTGAGGAAGAGTCAGAGCAGTCTAACCAAGCAGAGCCAAAATCTTCAACAGAATGACAAATAGACTAGAATGCTGCTCGATTCTCTCAAGAATTACTAAATCGACAACCCAATTGCTCAAGACTTAAATATATTTTAAAATATTTTATTTATTATTGATTAATTTAACATTCACAAAATTCGCTCAAATTTTACTCTTGGGGTTTTATCTATCTTACTCTCTGAATCTTAATATTTAATTTAATTTTAGTTTTCTTCTTAATTAGTTCTAAATATTCCTGGACACTTTTGGAAATAAAAAATAATAATAATAATAATAATAATAATAATAATAATTAACTCACATCGAGAGCTCAAGGGCTCTCCGATTATAATTATATAGAGTGTTAATTCACTAGGGTAGTTTCACTCCCTCCCTAATGCTATTCACATCAAGCTTATGTGCTCAGCTATAGTCTGTTAGCAACACTTGTATCTTATTCATCAGGCTAAGGTGACCAGAATCTGACTTGTGACCAGCATCTGACCAGTTTTTCCTTCTGATGGGGAAAAATTGCCCTTATCAAATTAGAAAGCAAGACCGCCTACAGGAAGACCTCTAGAGTCTCTACTAAGCATTATCCAGTGTATTCAGGACGATTATCCAACCTTAACAAATGTTAGACAAACTCAGTAACTCACAGGGTGAGTACACTTCGTTCGTCGTCCCATCTATTAACTTTTTAATTTAATAATTTTGGAAATAAAATTTTATTCATGTGTTTCTCCCTTAATCATTTATTAATCATATAATCTTATTTTTTAATTCTTGAAGGAATTTACTAATTTATTTTTACATTCAATGAATAAACTTAAGAATTAATAAAAGTTATATAATACTAAAATAATTCAATAAAATTAAGCAGACCTTTAAAAAGTACTCTATTGTTAAAGAGGCATGATTAAGTTTCAAAGAAATAACCTATAAACATATGCTTTATTATGATATAGATATTTAGGTATAAAAAAATAATATTTAAACATAAAATTGAAACATATACTTATTAAACCCTTCTCTCAAATTTAAGGAATTTAATAAAATATATAATAGTTTTTATTATAAAACGAAGATGCTATTATTACAAGATTTGGGTGGCTGTTTATATAAAGATAGATAATATTATTATAATATATGGTAACTTTATTACTTTTAATGAGGGGCAATAGTTGAAGTAGCAAAATAATCTGCACTAAAACTACCAAATGACGAGATCCTGGCTTTAATACTATAACTTCTGAAACTTTTATAATAGAATAGAATTTTCTCGAATTCAGAGTTAATTTGAAACTCTTAAATATTAAAGATTATGAGATGAATTAAAAGCAGGGCATTCTCTATCGGACTTTTCATTTTGAACTGCACGCTCTTCAGCATTTTTAATATCGGAGTGACTCTAGGTTACAGAATTTGCACAAAATATTGAATAACAGTCCAACCATTGCTTATAAGGATCTTACAGTTTCCGGTTGCTCAATGCTTTCAGATCGAATACCTGCGTATATTCTCCGTTAGTATAACTGTTACCGTGCTACACTGTATACAGTGACTTCTCAGTAACAACTGTAAAAAATAGCATTTTAATGCTAAAATATTTTGATTTTTAAAAAATGATGTTGTTCTTGAATACTCTATCTATTCTGTATAAAACTAGGTATTCATATTAGCCAAAAATATTTCTGCTTTTGCAGAAACTTAATTCTTATTATGGAAATGATTTTACTTTGAAGTTTATTATATTTATCTAATATGAATACGGTAACAATTATACTAACGGAGAATATACGCAGGTATTCGATCTGAAAGCATTGAGCAACCGGAAACTGTAAGATCCTTATAAGCAATGGTTGGACTGTTATTCAATATTTTGTGCAAATTATGTAACCTAGAGTCACTCCGATATTAAAAATGCTGAAGATGGTGCAGTTCGAAATGAAAAGTCCGATAGAGAGGGCCCTGCTTTTAATTCATCTCATAATCTTTAATATTTAAGAGTTTCAAATTAACTCTGAATTCGAAAAAATTCTATTCTATTACTTTTCTCTACCATAACAAGACATTAATCCTACAATGAACGAGCATTAAAGTGGGTAACTCGATATTGCAAGCAAGATACTCAAACTGTGGACCGGCCTTGAGAAATTTAAGGTGCTCTTCTTTAACTAAGATTGCATTTGCTTGATCGACGAGGATTCGACAAAATGACAATGATCGTTCTCGACTGGACTTGTCTTGAAAAAAATCCCCTCTACGGTACTATTTGTAACACTTCCAGAAAATGTGGATAAAAACTTGAGTAAGACGCAATTAGTATAATGAGAGTATTCTCAAGAATAAGGTCATAGATCAAGTTTTATACGAAAAACACCATTTTTTAAAAGACTGTATAATAAATTGGTCTTTCTCATGCAGAATTCCCAAAAAACCCCCTTTAGTGTATGCAAACAAAGATACTTAGATTCATTGATAAAGGAAGTATTGAAACTCAGGCTTAAGTGGAGTATGCATGAAATTAATGTTTTAAGTTGAAATTTGGTTGTAGCACTTAAGAATTCAATAGAAAGAATATAAAAATCGTAAAGTGAAATAAAAAAATATTTTGTCAATCCATATAAAATTGATATAATAGCTTATGTTATATTAAATTAATAATTATATCCCCAAATATTAAATATTGAAAGGATTGCACTAATTCTATATTGCTTATAAAATTATACAATTTTTAATAATATAGGCGATTCTAAAAAGCCAAGTCTACAAAATAATTGTTAAGTAAAAAGTTAAGAAGAATCTTATAGGTAGAAATTGCTAAAAAATATATCCCTTAAACATCAAATATTGAAAATGAAAGAATAAGTTTACCTTTTATTCGCAAATTTATTGATACAATTTAGAGATTAGTAAAAACTTTGGAAAAAGTATTCAATAAACTGTAAACAGCTAAGTGATGATGAATATTGGAGAATAAACATAAAAATAAAGTTATGATTAGCTTAGGTAGCAAATTAAGCCAATGATATTAATAAGATGGAATCCAAAATTTATGAATTTATTTAACTTCAAATCTGTAAATCATTGGAAATTATATAGTTTGGTGTTAAGTTGTATATTATTTTATTATAATGTATTTGATTATTAAAAATTAAATTACGAATTAAATTATTATTGAGCACCACTACTCATAATAAATTATATTTTCCTTACAAGAAACTTGTAATAATTATTAAGATTCAGTTGAATAAATTAATATTTGACTTATATATTCTAAAAATTTAAAATAAATATAGAGTTTATAATAAAAATAAATTAAAATGCATTTTAGTATTTGACATACTAAAATTTAATATGCATTTCTACAGCCGGGTTAATCCCTGTTTTTTATTTGTGTCATTTCATTTGCACAGTAATTATTCCATTCCTTTTGTTTCTCATCAATACTACTTCTTACAATTGCCAAAGACATTGCAGCAGCTGGTCAATAGATTATCATCATCATTAACCATCTTAGCACAAATAACTTTACCTTTAAAATGAGTACCATTAATGACGCTACTCTGTTTGATACAAATGACTACAGTATCTACATTTGTTGAATCATATTCTACTTTATGTAGTCATGAGAATTATAGATTGTTTATTATTTTTAGTTAATCATAATTAATAAGAATACTATGAATAATTTAATAAGCAATTAATAATTGAGATAAAAGGGGAATTATATTAGATTCAAGTTTATTTGTTTAATTAAACCATTTGTGAAATATTATCAATGAGGAACAAAGAATAAACAAAGTTATCGAGGAATCTTGAAATGAAATATTATTTTAATTATAAAAAAATAAAATTAGCGGACATTCCATACAAAAGATTAAGGAATGATATCCAGCTAAAAGACACTAACACGAATGAAATAATCCTAGAGCTAGTTCAGAAGAACATGAAAAAGATAAAAGCAGATCTGACAGAATTCGCGAAAATAAAAAGAGCCCCAGAGATACTCAAATAAAAAGGGGAAGTCATGAAAGGAAGAAAGAAACTATTTTTGACTAGGAATGTAATGGACACAATGATGGCCATCAGTTAGGGCAGAACCATTGCAACTTACGCCATAAGCCACTACTGTAACGTACACAAAGTACTTGTAGAAAATAATTACTTAAGAAGCTGCAACCTGATAAATGCAGCTGGTGATCCTACTAGATTTTCAAAACAAATTAGGGAAAATAGAATTATTGACATGTAGAACAGCACCTAAATAGAAATTATCACGAACATGGTCTGGTTGGACATAGAATAAGATAATTAGAGGCACATGAGTCTACTAACCAGTAAACAAACATTTTAGAGTGGTGTATGCCAAGAAAAAAGAAGTTAAATTTGATTAGAGTAAAGTGAAATCATTTCAATGAAATGAATATCCACAATAGAGTAGAATCTTGAGTAATTAAGAAAGTAAAATCTGAGAATTATAATACAAATAATTAAATTAAAATAAAAAGAGAAAACTAAAACACCTCAATGGAAGCAATGATAAGAACTTGAATGAGTTGGAAAGCTGCATTTTTACCGATCGACCAGAAATACTACCAAGGGTAGGAACCCAGATTGAATCTCAAACCTAGATCGGATCGAACATTAACGACCTCGATGTGAAAGTGCAATAAAAGCAGAACATAGAAAATGAGGAGAAGAGAGACTAAGCAGCAGACTGTTAAAACGGAGGCTAAAGATCAGGATTGAAAAGCGGAGGTCCGTGAGGTGAGGCATCATTCTTCAGACTATTATGACTCAGAAACTGCTATCTAAATTACTCAATGTGTTTTATTCGTATTTATTTTTAATTTACCTACAGTTATTTACTACTACTACTAATAATAATATTAGCTTAACACCCTATAAATTAATGATTTAATAAATAGTATTTCTCTAATACAAACTCTCTTTATTTTAATTTAGAAATAGTTAATCTGTGATGATATTTGCTGTCCTCTACATTTAAAATTTTGAGTGTTTTTATCTAGTAAGCATATTTTTCTTATCTTGTTGAATATAATAGATATATTTACCTTAAATTTCCATAATTCTGCGTGTTCCTTTTACATTTGCTGCTTTAAAAGAGTAAAAATTGATACTATAAATTTGTTAATTAATGTGCTTAATCATTAAATATTACTGAACAAATTATAAATGCATTTATGTATTTCTATTTTAATTTTTATTATATAGTTCCAGTATTAATTTGAATTAAATTGTAGATTATGAGAAAGTCTTATTATATTTGTTTTATATATTTGCTTAATATAAATTCTTGCACTTATAATCAATAGCTTTTAAGCTTATTATATTATGCTGTATGTGAATTATTCTTTCATTTAAACAGTGTCAGAATAGGAAGTACTGGAACTTGATTATTTTCAAATTGCCACTTTATATAGTTTTTTTCTGGATCTAATGCAATTTGAAATATTGCCCAAACACGAAGATTTCCTTCTTTTTCATAAAATTTGAGAATTGAGTGAATTTATAATTAATTGATAAAATAAAATTTAATCTGATTTAATATGGGAAAGGTAATTAACATTTCGTAAAAGTTAAGAGCGCTGGTACTACATCTAAGATTTAAATCTACTTAGACATCCATCCCTAATATGACATACTTTACTTACAACCAAATTAAAAGAATTACTGGTTTGAGCATACGCTAATTCTCTTCTTGAATATTCAAGCATCAACACATTAATGGAAGTTCATAAACAATTTCTTCAAGTCCCCATTTATAATTGTCCAAGCCGCACTTAGACTTCCTTACTTCTAGTCAAACTCTTGAATCTTCAAAACATCTATCGTTACTTTATAGATGCAAGATGTTTCACAGATAATATCCTGATAAGCGACTAGGCCCATCCAAACTTTACCAGATATATAAAAGGAGAGGGATCAAATATAAGATAATGAGGAGTAACTTTCGTATATCTGCTCAAAAGTAATTGCAAATATATAACCAATAAAAAGAATGTTATGAAGAACTTTTTAACTTAATAAATCAAGGCTATAAAATAATTTATATGGATGAGACAATATTCAAGCCGCAATCGATAACAAGAAGATCATGGGGGCATAAATTTTAAAAATTAAGTCCTCCTTAAAGAAGGACTAAGCGTCAAGACACAATCAGCAAGTATGTATATTAGTAAAGATGGGCTTGAGTCTTTCTTAATTTGATAGAAATCTATTAAAAAACAAGAAATAATTGCCAGTTTGGATAGGATTGTCGATAAAAATAAGGACCATAAACTTGCTATTTTTATGGCTAATTTAAGTGCCCATCATAGCAAGGAAGTCAAGCAGAAATTCGCTGATAATAATATCAAAATAGTATACAACGCTCCCTCTTCCTCTATGTTTAACTGTATAGAAGAAATACTCTCAAGGGTTAAACAAAGGTGCATAAACAAAATAATAAGTCTGGAATTTATGTTATCCAATAAAATGCACATTGCAATTATTGAACAAAGCTTAAAATAAATTGAAAAAAATGACTGTATTAGAACTGGAGTAAGGCATATATAGAAAATGAGATAAGTCATAGATTCTTGAAAAAAAGATGAGACATAATTTAATTAATTTATGTAACTAATTAATTAAGCTTGATCACTCACATTAAATTTCCATGTAATCTCTATGGTAATGGAGAGATCATTACATTTTAATCCTCTCTCATTTCTCTATCCCTTGATCGTTATTACTTTGACTCCTCAATATAGAAGTTTTTTTAGTTCTTGACTAGTTCAAATCGTTTTCGTTTCTTATTAACTCTCCTTGGTTTAGACTTAATTTTAAGCAACGATAGGGCTTTCTCCTTCCGCTCTAAAAAGTGTTATTAAATACATTCTTACTTGATAAGTATGGGTCTTCCTCAAGTTGCTACAAGAAGTCATGGGTGACTTATATCTAATCGCCTATCTGTTCTTCCTGGGATACATAATTTCTAAGCTATGTGCTGTCTAACAGTCTCTTCCAGGTAGTCTTAGGATAATGTCCCCCAGAACTCCAAAGAAAAAACCTTTGTCTGGCTACTCTCCAGCATCCTCATAATAGTGAGATGCTCCAGAATAACTTTATCGTCTTTAATTTGGTTGAAGATGGATTGAGAATGTTGATACTCTATATTGCTACTGACTTTATCAAATGCTTCTTGCCTTGCAGGAAGTCTTTGATAAATCTAATTTAGGTCTTTTTGTTTGGTAACATGTAAAAGCTCTCTACTTGATTAAGATAAAATAAACTTACAATTGAACTTGAGGAAATTATACCAGTCATGCTTGGAACTAAGCCTGCCTTCTAGAATTCTAGCATCTATTATTTATAGGCTTTACTACTGAGGGCGATTCTAGTTTAAATTTTCCATTTTGTTTAGTAAGAACTCTTTAGTATTTAATAATTAATTGTTAAGCTTACATTTCTTTTATAATAAATATCTATTTGCCAAGTGGGCTTAATCATAACTTTGTATTGGAGGCTAATAAATATAACGCAATCGCACTTCTCTAAGGGGACATAAGTAAATGTGCTCCTGTTTTTTTCAAAGTCTAAGTGGAATTTGTTTGATTCCTAAAGGTTTACTATTAAATACCTAAAGCATTCTTTCATATTGAATACTAAATATCTTATCAATTTAATAGGGAACATAAATAATAATGTTATGTACTTAGGTACATAAGTTTCAAGTTTTTGTAATATACCTAAAAACTCAATTAAAGTAAAGGGACATAGTGTATATACTTTAAGTATAATACATAAATTTCTAATTCATGTAAACCTTCACTTAAATATTTAATTTATGTTCCCCTTATAAAGTATAAAAAGTAATTAATAATTGAGATAAATTAAATGAAATAAAACTTTACTCAGTAATAAATATGACAAATAAAAACTAACCCCATGTCAATGAGGTTTCAGCTTTCGATGATGAATAAACCATTGATGATCAACCAGGGGAGCAAGAAAATAATGAGAGCAGCACTCTTTCTGCTGTCAGCATAAACCTTAATGACTACAAGTAATCCTAGGAGTATATTCAGTTGTGGCAGAGATGGACTTTTAGAAAAGGCTAAAGATTTCAAAACATATACCGTGAATCTAATAAGTTAATAGAATGTGAGGTCTGCAATCAAGTGTATACTCCCAAGGAGTTACTTCATCTTGTTTCTCATAAACTCATTGAACTTGAAGATGCCCACTATCATTCAATAGCAAGTATTAGTTATTTCTTAATGAATTTTAGTAGATTTAGCAAATTAAATAACTTCAATTAAATTCTCAGCCTTAAACGACTCATAGCAACGACAAGAATGTGATAAAATTCAATAAAATAAAAGAATTAATGGAGAAAGCAAAGTATGATTCCGAAGAGGGATGAGGGATGAATTCCAGTTTGTTGGTCTAGCTAATACTTAAGATATCCAAGGTAACCTAGAAGATAAGAATGACTAAGAATCTTAGCAAAAGGTTCAATTCAACATCACTAAAAAGATCTATCCAGAATTAGACCTAATGATAAAAGAAGCAAAGAGGTCTGACTACTTCAGCAATTTTTCATCTGATACTATTGCTTAAAAAGGACTAACATCACAAGAGTGAATATGAATTTAAAGATCTAATGTAGAATTCAAGCACGCTTAAACTTCTCTACTAGAACTTCAAATTCCTAGATATCAGCAGAATCTTAAAGCTTAAATATGTTGATTAAATTCACAAACTTATCCTTTAGGATGAGAAAATTATTATTTAGACTTTTGGTTTCAAAGTTATATTGAAGGATCTTATACTTGTAAGACCAAGAGATAAGTAAACCAGGACAGCAATGCTACATTTATTCTAAGCAGTATCAGAGTTACATAGTAATAATATAGTCCATCTTCACATAAACCCTGAAAATCTCCTAGTATAGAACAGTAAGAATTTCAAAACGAAACTTATTAACTTCATCAACTCAACTCAAATAGGAGATTAATCATAAGTCACAAAAATCAAGAATGTCCTATACTTAGACATGAATTAGCCTAGATACTGGAGAGCTGGGGATTAAAATTGGTACATTTATTCACATATAGTTGTTCTGTTTGAGTTTCACATTGGCTCAAAGTTTTCAACAAAAGTCAAAACAAACATCTAGTGCATTGATATGATGAGAGAATACAGTAACGACAGAGACACATCAAAATAATTAAAAAGATTAATAAATTTATTAGTGGGTGCTAAGAAGAATCTATCTACTATAGATATCATAAGTAAATGGGCTTTCGAGTTCCTATAGTATTGAAATTAATTTCATTTTAATTAATAATTCACTCAATTCTCAAATTTTATGATTATAAAATCAAAATATTACTATTTTGGATAATTAGAATTAAATTAATGAGCTAATTTATAAATAATCAAAAGTAAAAATGGATTGTTTTAAGCTTTGTGTATTCATTAAAAATGTGAGCTACAAAAAATATCTAACATTTTACCTTCCTCAGAGTTTGCACCTATGAAGAATGGAGATGGACTAAGACAAAGAGTTAACATAGGGACACAGAGAGGTAACCATAACTCAATATTTATAATGAAGAATCTTATGATGATATTTAAAGTGAAGTCGAAGCTTAATTTTTTAAATATATGATTTTTTTCTATTATTTATTATTATTGTTGTAATAATATATAATTACATTTAACTATATTGTATAATATTAATTTATATAAACTTATAATTTAATAATTGAACATAAAAAGTAAAAGTTGAAATATGACAAATATACCAGGGAAATATTTAGGGAAATTTTAAAGTTTAATTATAGGAATCTCTTGTATTTAAATTTGATCAATCTTCTCATTTGTGTAGTGGAAATCACTGTGAAAAATTAATCAAATTTGACTTGTTAATTCCAAAGTAATTCGGCAATAAAGCACGTTAATAACATGCGATTATTTATAATAGTAATATAAAAAATATGTTGATTTAATGATAAACCTTAAATAATAATTATGATAATAATTATAATAATAATAATAATAATAATTATTTGATCACATTTCTTTGGGACCCCCAATCTTTTCTATATGTGTAATGCATATTAGACAAGCATTTTTAGTTATTCTATTGAGTTATTGAAATGGATATTTATTGTTCTCAATTAAAAAAATGAAAATACTTCTATTTCTCTTATCTTATTCTGTCTGCATTTCTCTCAGTGTTCTTTTCTATTCTTTCTTGTCATTTGCAGCAGTTTGATATTGAAGTAAACTATCCTTTCTTATCATTTAGACGGTTGATTAGAAGCACCATCTCTGTTGTCTACTACTTAATTTCAACTCATGTAGAAAGAGTGGACTGAGTTGGTTGAGTAATTTAATTTCTTAGTTTGAAAATCTTTGGTCTCAAATGAGTTCTATAAATTCAATTACTTGTTGAAATAGTCTGAAATTAATTTCATTCTAATCGAATTTTAAGTAGTTGCTAAGTAGGAGTTTGATCTAAACTTCAATAATTTTTAGTAAAATATCATGCTTTAAATATTATTTATAATTAAAATAAAAATGTGTAAGAGTTATCTCAATGCATCATCGTTATCTTCTCTTGAAATGGAGATTTTAAACTGATCAGTCTCTGATCTTAAACTTGGTGATGAAAAATTTTCTGATTTCCTTTTCAGTGCCCCTATAATTATGTTTTAAGTCCTTATATGGAGTCTATCTTTGGTAGAATACAAAAGTTCCTTGTATTTTGTGTATTAGGTTAAGGAAGTTGTTCAAATAGCATTTCATAACAGCTTTCTTCAGTGTGGTTTATTGTTTTGGGATTCAGTTAATAATATGGGAGGTGGGCTTGATTGGATTAGGTATTATTTTCTTTTTTACAACATATATAGTTTATTATATGTTCTTTGATAATTCTTTTTGAATTACTTAGTAATATAGAGTTTTGGTAATGAGTCTTTTGTTTTGTGAGAACTTTTTAAAAGTAGAACTTATTATTTTTAAGGAGTCAAGCTGATCATTTTAAATTGCAAAATCTTTGAAATTTGACATTTGAATATAATCCTCTTTCTTGATAGAGTTTAATTTTTCAATTTTTTATATGAGCTCCAGTAAACTCTTTTTTGAAACAGTTTTTCTCTCTTTTCTTATCGTTGATGTATTAAGGTGTATGGTCATTGTAGTCAACCTATTAAGTAGGTTTTTGTATGTTGAATAACCTTTTTGACTTTTATAGATTTAAGTTTGAAGAACTCATCAGCTAGTTGGTTAATCACAAATAACTAGTTCTAATTATAATGATTATCAGATAATTAACAGTTTTATCCGAGTTTACTTTGCTGTATGGAGTTATCTTCATTTTCAATTGATATCATGAACAAATAATGGAGTTAAGATGATTATAATGAAGTTGAGGAACTTTGACCTGATATTTCAATGTCAATTTCTCTGTTATCTTCATTTTGTCCATTGTTTGTGTCATTCTTTACAGATCTGAACTAAGAAAAAACTTTGGGCTCAATGCCACTTGAGTTTGTCCTGGTTGTGAATAGTAAACGGTTTGTAAATAATATGCACCTACTAACCTGAATCATCAAATGATTAAATTTCTAAGTTTATAATAATGATAAGACTATGAATAATGAAATTATTTGGTATTATAAAATTTCAAGGTAATAATTACAAAATTGTTTGAATCAAAATTAATTGTGAAATTAAGTGCTTAATTTCTTAGAAAGGCTTAAAATAGAAAATTTATGAAAAGAAATTAAACAAGGTATTAAAAATGTAAAGCAATGAAATTAAATCTTATCCTTCTTGTCAATTATAAATATTTGTGAAACTTCTAAAAAATTGCAGTAAAGTATTTTCTTTTATTTTACAATTACAACATTTTCTAGAAACCAAACTTTAAGAAATTTTCGGAATTCTCTGTTATATCTTATATATCAAAACTTACAATAAAATGAAAATCATTATTAAATAAAAATGATTCTTCTTCATAAGTGAGAATAGCTTTTTGAATATGTTCTGAGATACACTTATATTCAGTAAAAATTTTCAAAATTTGAATAAATTTTAAAGAAGGCTCAAGGTTTAGATTAATTAAAATTAGCTTTGAAGACAATTTATTCTTCAAGCTAAGTCTAGAAAGAATATTTTAAGTTAAATCTTTTTAAACTAATTTTATTTATAATTTTATGAATTACTTACCATTTATTTTGTATTATTAAGTTGCAACTATTAATATTGCTCATCATAAATACAGTATTATTGATTATTTATATTTATATTCAGAATATTTAAATACAACTTGTTAAATTTATTAAGAAACAATTATAGTAAATTAATAAGTTTACAGTTGACTTCTATGGATTATTCACTTATGCAGCTTTTATAAGCATTGCAATATTTATAAATGAAATATGAGGTATTAAATTTCTCAATTAATTGATCAATCACTGAGAACTAAAAGTAATATGATTGATTCTAAGATTTTGCTGTGAGATAGTAGAAATTTCAAAGCATATATAGAATTTGTTTATATTATTACTATATTGAGTGATAAATTGTTTTATAATTTTAAAGAGGAATGATTTATAAAATTTAAATATACAATAAAAGAATGTAAAAAATAGGATGAAAAAAAATAAATTAAGTCATTTTATATATTGTTTGAATCTATATACATTTTCTCTCCATTATTATAATTAATTATTGATTAGAATCCCTTAATTAATGAAGAATTTTATTATCTCACTCGCAGTAATCGCCTTTACCACTGTTGATATCAGCATCAAAATATCCCTACAGAGATCAGAAACGAGCAAACATTTGGTGCTGGTTCACTGCACAGTGCAATGAAACTGCCTGTCCAACTGGCTAAAAGTGAAATTAGTTCATGTATTGCATCCACATTGATCCTCAACCAGATGCTTAAAAAAACCGGCTACTTCTGTGAAGACTTACGGTATAATGAACCTTGGTGGAGTCTGTGATGAGCAGACCACTGGAACGAATTCGGTTTCTGTATCACTGGAGATCCAGTCCAGGCTGAAAGATGCCAATCACACAACAACTGTTGCAGTGATCACCACTGCAGCGAATTCCATTTCTTCGTTTCAAGAATTCCACTTAGATGAAGTGGAGCAGGCTTAGAGATTTCCGGCTAGTGAATTGAGCTTTCCTGGAAATGGTAAACTTTTCCTGTTAATGATGAGTGAAGGTTACAGATATAAGATGAGACTAGTACATGCTCATTTCCCCATCAACGTCGTGATTCACAAAGATGGCAGATCCTTTTTGAGGTCAAGAACTTCCTCGGAGGAAGGCAAGTCAAGAAAATTGATTTTCTCCAAGGCTGCACCATCAGAATCAACCCAGACACAAAGGAAGAGCTCATCTTTGAAGGCATTGACTACCAGAAAGTCTCCCTTGGCTGCGCTAAAATCTCCCAAGTCTGTTAAATCAGAGACAAGGATAACAGAAAGTTCCAAGATGGTATCTACGTTTCAGAAAAGAGCAGCAATGAAAAATTGATGATGTTTTTCTATGTATATTCACTGCCCTCACTTATCTTCAATTCGCTTAAGAAAATTACAAAATATTATCTTCTTTTCATTATATTTATTTTCATTTTCAATTGTTATTTGAAATATTCTCGTATTTATTTCATATTTTTTTTAATTCTATTTTTTACATTCTTTTATAAGATTTGACTATAACATTAACTCTAATCATAAAACAGAGATAATTGTTTATATTTATTTAGTTTAAACTTATTGACTAACATAAAGATTTAATTGTTGATTTATAGCAATTTGAAAAAATAAATCTAAAACTTAGTTAAATTGCTTGTTACTTATATATGATTAAAATATTAGATTTTAATAATAATTAGAAATTAGAAATGAATTATATAACACTAAATATGGACTAAGTTTTCTCTTGAATTATAAACTTTAAGCATCAGAATTTCTAAATAATCTTCCTTATCCTTGAATAAATATTTAAACTTTCAAACTTATTTTACTTAATCATCATCAACTAAATCATCAACCACATCATCGAGAACTACATCTTCAAACCTTAACGCCGGATATTTAACTAATATAGAAAATCTTAATGCCATTATATTAGCAATATTGTACTAAAAAGTAGAAATCAAAATTCCTAGGTGATTATATGTCTGCAATATTATAAATAATATTAAAAATCCATCAACATTGAGGGCTTAGAGGCGACCCATTATGAAAGTGATTAATACACAATATAAGTGATAAACCATTCTAATCAAAACATTTCAGGTCTTTTAATGTAAACTGAATCTTCATTTTCTTTTTTTTTGTTTCTTTTTCTTCTTTGCTTGTGATCAATATTATAAAAATAAAAAGATTAAATTTATGCTTAATAAATTATTAGTTTAATTACCAAATAAATATCTTTCTGTTTACATTCAGATAAAGAAATATCTAAAAAATAAGTAGTATTTAAATATATAAAATTTATAGTGACTTAACAAAAATAATTAATTCAAAAAAATCTTCTCCACTTTTATTCTGAATTATTTAAATCAAAATTGTCTTCATTATTATAATTAATAAACAGACCAAAAATTTATAGGATTTGCCCCCCCCCCTTACTGATACAATAATATTTAAGACTAAATGTCTTACTAAATATAAAGCATTTATTAAGAAATAGTTTTTCTTAAAATTTTAGAAATAAAATAGTATTCTTAAAAAGTTATCAAATAAAAAAGACGATGTGAATTCTTCAAAATAAATAGTTGAAATTTACTATTGAAAATATATGAATTATCATAATAGGTGGTTAAGATTTTCTATTCTCTTTTTCTCGATGATCAAATTGCATATTCTTTTAAGAAATACAAGTGTAAAATATTAATGAATGAATAAGGTCATTAAATATAAATTTATTACCCATCGCAAACTCATTTCATAATTAATGACTTATCAAAAAGACTTATGTATTTACGTACAATAATATACATTGACTCTTTTTAATGGTCTAAGTTGCTATATGTTAACCCGAGATGTCGATATCTCCCCTTAAATTATTGAGAAGTTGAAAAGTTCTTGAAGTATTTCCAGTAATTTTGTTGCTTCTCAATTGCAAGATAATGTGTACTTATCATATGTCAATCAGTATATTGATGGTGCAGTTGAAAGCATGAAAACTAAATACATTAACAGTAAATCTTTAAGAATTAACATATAAAGTTCTCTTAGAAAAGCTATTTATCTAACTAAAATGTAGGATTCTCTGGCTATATCTATTAATAATAAAAATCTATGAGGAGTCAAATAAATCCTTTTTGTAAATATCGAATGTTCATTGTGAAATAAAAAAGTATTATTAAATACTACTATATTTGTTGTTTTTTATAACATAATGTTAGAAAGTGCTTTATATATATAAAGTACTATACAAGCTAATTCTTGAAAATAATTCAGCTTCAAATAAATAACAATTATAATAGCATTTTAAGAAAACTATATTTTATTTAAAGCAAAATAATATAGATAAGAAAGGAATGCAAGAAGATACTAACAAGCTAATCTTGATTAGTTTTGGAATTTTTTCATATCTATTTGAAAGGAGTCTATAAATTCAAGGTTGATTTTCTAATGCTAAATCATATAATTGCTTTCTAAACAACTTGGTGGAATTCGTATTAAAATTTGAGGAAGCAGCTTATACTCTTGAGAAAATCAAGTTGAAAATTAAGTTTCAAAGATTTATCATAAAAATCAAGGAATTTGCTGTGGCATCTAGGTAGAAGTAATCAGAAGCTCTATTAAAAAGAGTAAATTTTATATTCGACAGTAGTGAGATTGATTTGCAGAGGAAGTGATATACCTGATTGTCTTGTGTTGACCTTATTTTTAGATGAATTAAACAAATTACTCAAATGTCGATATTAATGAACCGAGCCATTACTTGATCAAACTGTAAATACGAAGACTGTCACCAAACAGATTAAAAATAAAAGTTCCAAATGACATGAAAAGTTCAAAATAAAAAAACAATTAACACTAATGTTCCTCATTTAGGATGTTATAAATTTATTTACAAATCTTGTTAAAGAAAATATCACAAAACTGTACTTCCCTAGGTATATTACTATCTATAGTCAATTAATATATTAACTAGTTTAGAGTAGGTAGAATCTGGAAAATGTTTTGCTTGATATTTTATTGCAGGATATATGATTTAGCAAGTTGCAGATTAAATACTCATAAGAGATATTTGGCATTATACATTTAGCTATTTCTTTAATCAAATTTTCTTTATGTCTAAATGCAATGCTCATTCAAAGGAATATTAATAATTATAAATAACATCAAAAGGAACTTAAAATAAGCATATTTTTATGACATATAATATGAATTTAAAATCAAAATTTATATACTTTCAGAACATGATATTTTGTATAAAAACAAATCGAAAAATAAAGTAAAATTTTATTTGATAATTATGAATTTACTCATCATTATAATTCATAAACAATTATTAATTAAAATTTAAAATTTATAATATTGTATATCTTTTTACTTTTTCAAAATTTAATCTATGGAAAACTTGGAAGAAAGCAATAGTAATAGTAATTAGTAAAAGGAGAGGAGTGAGAGGATGATTAGTTTGTTCGAATGGCAATATTGATTATACGTATTTGAGTTTTAATCCTTTCCTTTTTGTTGACTAACTTGCCCCACATATATTTTTATTTATACATTAATTATTCAGTTTCACTTTAATATAATTAAAAACTAAACAGTGATATAACAGTAATCTACCTCGATTCTAAAAAATATCAAGCAATAGAATAATTAATGTATATATCAGCACTAGAAGTCATATGTTATCCCCAAGACTTCTACAAGTTCACTTAAGCTAGAAAGAGTAAAGGCAATCATTTGAGTGTGGCCTAAGGCAGACTTAGTTGTTGAGTACGCCTTTAGAAGTATTTTCAATGCATTAAGTTTACGTTGATGGAGATTAGCAGAGGTATCGTTGACATAGAATAATGCTGTCTTCATTGCTTTTATCATTGAGATAATCTCGGCTTCATGATTCTTAATTTTTATTATATTTATATGAAACTAATAAATACCTATTAATAATTAGCATCAATATATAAATAGCACATTTATAGTGTCATTTTGTGAGTTATGAACAGCGGAAGCATCAGTAATAACTATGGCTTTATCGTAGATTATAATACTACAGTCATTGGGATAAAATATTTTATTAGCAGTTCAGGTGGTCCATCTGATGACGAAGTGAAATAAGTGGAAGATTAAGTTGTTAAAACACTATTAGTTTTAATTTCAGAAGAAGAAAAAACGACAACTATTGATGTATTCAGATATTTACATGTAGCAGAAGAGAATAATTGTGTAAACTTTTTGTTGTTTTCATTTTCTTAGTGGTTAATATTTATGGAATTTAAAAATTTATAATTATTATTAAAAATGCATTTAATAATTGGCTGAATAAAGAATTATAAAAATTGATAAATATAGTATTACTTGTCACTATATCAATAAACATTAAAAAGATGAATTCAAAAATTTAAAAATTCAAAATTTCTGCCATATTTTAAGATTATTATGATTATTTTGGAATCTATAAATTTATTGAGAATGAATGTAAATAAATTCAGAAGCATAATTTAAAAATATTAATGGTAATATTAAGATTGATTCCTACTAAATTGGTATTTAATTCATTCTTTTAAAAACAAGAAAAGATAAAACTATTTTAAAAATATTAATTTTATCGTTAAAAATTAGATGATCAAATTTATAATTTTAAATTTTCAGAAATAATAAGATATATTGTTCAACATCATTCAATCAAAAATAAAGCAACTATAGCTTATTATTATTTTTATTCGCATTATCCTTGTCAACTATAGAATTAATAAATAGTGATTTATTTTTTAACTTTCTCAAAAATTGTCAAGGGCCGAACTTTTACCCGCCAACATGCAGTATCGTATTCATACATCCTAAAAACACACGAAAATAACGATTCTGGTTATTTTGACCTCGCTGAGCACAAATATCGAAACAGAATCGATTTATCCTCGAAACGCGAAAGATATAAACAAAATAATCAATTTTTGCGAATTTCCTTAAATAACCCTAAACACTTTATTTGAGACTATCAAAAAATATACGAAAATACATGAGGTGACCTGGAATTAATTAAATCCACTAAATGTGAGCTTCTGAACAAGAGTTTGACGCTGAAATCTTGTTACTTGTGACCAAGACCACGGTGCCACTTGATCATTACTTTAAAATGCATGATTTTAGTGTTAATTCGTCGAATGACGTCAAAATAGAGCAGTGACCACGACCACCCCTCAACTTAGCAATTACGTGGTCACGTTGTAACTGCCCTCACGGTTCTCGTCAACATGACCATCAACATGGTGGCCATGACCATCACTACTGTGACCAAGGTTGCCACGTGACCATCACTTGTAAATACATGATATCAGTGTTAATCGTCGAAAGACATAAAAAAAGAGGAGTGACCACGACCACACCTGAAGTCAACTATTACGTAGTTACGTGAAAACTTTCCTCGTGGTCCTCGTGACCATGAGCAATGTGACCACATGAAAATCACTTGAAAATGAATGATTTAAATGTTAATTCAGTGAATGACGTCAAAATAGAGCAGTGACTACGACTACCTCTAATCTCAGCTGTTACGTGGTCACGTGGTCATTGTCCTCTTGGTCCTCGTGACCATTGACCGTGACCATGGGCACGGTGTCCACGTAACAATCACTTGAAATGCATGACATTAGTCAAAACCCCAAAACCTTTTAAGTAGTTTGATTGATAAAGGCAGACTATTAGTGCATACTTTATTAGGTTTTTAATAGGGTTTATGTAGGTGTTTAATGTTTAAATATTTGTAATTTAAGTGAGTATATGCGAGGTTTGGAGTCTTTTTATGACTGTGAGTATATAGATTTATTGTTAAGTTGTGCTATGATTGTTTTGAAAATAGTGAATAACTCAAGCTTGTTCTGAATTATAAGTCTATAGCAAGGCTGCTCCATAAATCACCTGCTCCTGTTAGGTCTCACTGTCTATTATCATTGAATTAAAAGAGATAGCAACATAATTCTAAGCCTTAAAGCTTAAGCAGCATCATATTGATTATCTTATTAATAAAAAGACTCTTAAATACTGGGCTCATTTCTCTCTGGCCTAGAGAGCAGTGATGTTTTGATCGCCAATACACTGAGCTTCATATCTCTGTTTAATCCTTAGCTAACATATATAAAAAGAATAGAATATCTTAAAAATCAGTCAATCGCATAAAGAGAGTGATTTACTTTAATGTTTCATTTTATAAAACTAAATTAAATATATATTCGATTAAATGCAGATGTATTAAGAGCTTAATATAAGGTTCATACACGCTGATAAAGCTGTATTTACATTAAATACCTTTTATATCAAGGTCTTGGTATAAGAGGGAGAGCAACATAGAAGTATATGATTAAAAGGTTAAGGTTTAAACTCATGCTATTCTTGGTGGAATAAGTGAAGATAGTGACCTCGAGACTTATGTTATTCACCCTCGTTCTATAAAGACTGTATAATATATTAAGTTCTTGCAATAACTCAGAGATAAGTACGCGGACTAAGAGATTATTCTGTTCGTTGATAACTTGCCAGTTCATAAAACTAAAGACTCAAGGAAGAAATATGAAACATTAAACATTACTCCTTTATTCAATGTACCTTATAGCCTTTAGTTCAATACAATTTAGTTATACTTGGGGCTATTGAAAGGTCATTATAAGAAATTGCTGTTCTACCATATGATGCATGATTTAATGATAGATACAGTCGATTTTATTAAGAGTGATGCTAAGAGAGTCAGTGATGATAAAGCTAAAGTATGCGCTAGAGAAGGGAGATTTGTGTTTATAAATAAGTTTTAGATTTAAACGAATGAATAAGTTCACATATTAAAATAACCCATAAAGGGATTGGCTTCTCTTTCTTTTCTTCCTCTTAAGGCTTGCTTGGGCCTTTATTTCTTCTCTTAGTTCCAGCTCCTGCATCAAAGTTCATTTCGTCTGCGTTTTATTAATATTTGACGAGTCTCTTTTTCAATTCATGCTTTACTTGAGACTTCTCTCTCTCTGTTTTATTTACTGCGCTCTTTCATCAAATATATAGCAGTGCCAGATTTTTCTATAAAGTTAGAAGACGCAGCTTACATGAGATGAATGGATGCTTCTGCAGTTTCTAGATCCAGGTGTCGCTGATTTTAATAACTTGTTTCTCTTTTTCTACAAAAGAGATGCTGTAGCGTTTCTTGTGAGTTTTTTAAATTACTTCAGTTAAGTACTCAGGTTTCAGAGTTCCAATTCCGCCAAAGAAGAAGTTTGTTTCTGGCAACTTATTAGAGAGTTATAGCTTTGATGGAAGGTAGAAAGTAACATCTGGATTACTCATAGCATCATCATAGAGGTTAGTTACTGAAATTTCAGGGTAGTTAGGTATCTCCATCATTCTGATCATAAGACTTAAAAGCTTTTTTCTCTTCACTTAGCAATGCCTTTAAGAATGATATTTTTGTTCCCTCATAAGTCGTCAAGAACAATCCAACTATGGTTAATAAGTTATATTTAAATGAAAACTTACCTTGCTATACCAAGTACTGTAAAGGTCTACTTTACTTCTAAATTTTACTATTAAATTTTGAGATTAAATTCTTTTCATTACATCATTCATAGATTCCATCTTGCTTCCAGTTTCTAAAACCCCATAGATCAATTAAGACATGAGAATTAGGGTCAAGAACAATTAAATTAAGAATTAATTATTATTGGCGTATAATTATAATGATTGGGCTAATTATAAAAACTATTGGCTCGATTAATTGTCCTTATAAATTAATCCAATCAGAGTGTGTATATTTGATTTTACCCTAATTATTTATTATATTAGCCAATTATAATTAATTTTTAATCTAATTGTTCATAACTCCAATTCTCGCTTCTTAATTGATCTATGGGGTTTTATAAATGTTTAAGAAATTTAAAATTATGGATATCCATTATAAATTTACTAAAATTTTACTATTAAATAGGGAGATCCACTTGGAGGTCAACCTGAATCAGATAAATACATAAAGATGGAGGAACTTTCTCCAAGTTTCAAATTTGACTTCCATTTTTATAAAACTTTCTCCATTAAATTGCTCCTAATAATAATAAATTTAATTAGGTGGTGCTTCTAATTTTTTTAAAACTTTATCAGGAGGTTAAACTAAAGTTCAAAACCGTATTAGGTAGTGCATTAAAAAAATTAAATTATTAAACTAACCCTCCTAAATTTACTAGAACAGATTTAGGAGCACCTAACTTCACAAAACTCATTAAGGTGCATTTTAATGTATAAAATGGATGAAATAGTATATAAATTATCTCAAAATTTTATAAATATATAACTAATGTCTCGCACTGTGTTCCAATTAAACGTCTCTAAATCTTTGAGGATATGCTTTTACTTGTGTATAAAGGTAGAATTTAAACAGCTTATATAATTATTAATAGTATTTATAAAATGAGCGGCAACTTACTAAGAAAAGCGGGATTGCTTGGCATTAACCAGCAACAACTTTCTTTCATGAATTAAAAGAAATTTGAGACTTGTGGTGCCTCTACCTAATATGAACTTGAAATTTTCTAACCTTAGGTCTCAGACTTTGAATAACAATTCAGTTGTTAAATTGAAATGCAGTCCTAAGAAATTTAATGCGAAGTTCCAATAAAAATGGTTGAAGAGGAGGAAGAGAAAAAAGAAATTAAAGCATTACATTTAGTGAAGAGTGTGAGAAGAACTTCATTTATAAAACTGCACTTAAGCGTCATATTTTAGAGTAGCATTCTAACAAGCCAAAGCTCTATCTTAAGCATGATAAGATAGATGGAAAATATTTCTGCCCTTAATTCAATAAACAATTTAACCATTTAAGGGATTTAAGAGTTCACCTTTAAAACCATCAGGGCAAGAAGTTTGAAGTCATAGATCCTGAGACTGGTGAGGGCTTCTTTCAAAAAAGAAAGTCAAGAGACCTTTTAGAATCTTTGGAACAAAGAGTTAAGAAATTTAATAAGCTTATTAAAGCAGTGAGAAACATTCCAGCTTCTGAGATAGTGAAAATCACTCTCAAGATTCAAGCACTAAAGCTACCAATTTTAAATATAATTGACCTTAAAGAATGTAAGGAAAGTTATCTTATACTTGAGGACAAGTTTGAGAAAAAGGTTATAACTGAAAAACAGCTTGCATACAAGATTATCCAAACAACTATTTTAAATGCGATGACAAGTATCAAATGGAATTTGTCAATGATTACTAAGCTCTTACTAAAGTAAGGGATAGAGAATGCTGATTTATAATTAAGCTCGATGCTATTCTGCTTGCTCATGATCATGTTGCTTTTCGTCTCCCTCTATATTAAATGACTTTAAAAGACTACACTTAAGATTAAAGGATTCCAAAGTAGCTACCTCTTATTTTTACAAATATTTGCAAAGGCATTGAAGAGCTTAACATTTTAATGTATGTTCATATAGACTAGAAGCATGAGAATATTATGCTTGACTTTTCACCACTCAAAGTAGTTATAATTGATATAAATATATCATAAAGAGTTGAAGCTTCAGTACTTGGTAACGTTTATGGCACTCCTGGATACTTTCCAGAAAGTGACGACTGCAGAAGTTGTGATATTAAGTGGGATATATGGGCTCAAAGCAGCAATTATTGCTGAATGCGATATGCCAAGAAATGATTACTATAGCTGTAAAAGAGAGAAAGATAAAAAGCAGAGAATACAGCTATATCAAGACTAGAATAAGATAAAAGGTAAAATGAAAGACATGATTGAGTAGATAATCATAAAGCCTAACCATAGAGCGGAGCATACAATATACTAAATTGTAAGTTGGATAAAATATTAAAGTTTAGAAAGTTGCCTCATGATGCCAACGTATTGTTTGAGTGAATAGTAAAAATAAAACACCTCTAAAAAAACACTAATCTACATTAAATTTCAACATTAAACCCCTACATAAACCCTAATAAAGTATGCAATAATAGTCTACTTTTATCAATCAAACTTCTGAAAGGGTTTTGGGATTTTGAGCGTTAAATCGTCGAATTACGTCAAAATAGCGCAGTGACCACGACCACCCCCTAAACTTAGTATAAACGTGATCTCGTGGTCATTACCCTCATTCAAAACCCCTTAATGAGGTTTATAAGTGCTTTGATTTGTAGGGAATTTGTTAGGGGTTGGAGTTATTAATTAAATGCGACAGAAATAGCAAGCTTTTGGGGTCTATTTATGATGAAGAGTATATAGATTTAGTGTTTAAACTGCGATATTGATGTGATATTTACAGTAAATAAGTCAAACCAGTACTAAATTATAAGTCTATTGCACTGCTCTTAAAGCGAAGTCCATCAAATGTTCGCTCCCACTGCCTTATATCAGTATAACTAATGCAATAATAGCTGAATTCTAAGCCTAAGAGGAAGTCAAAGTTTCAATAGAAGCATATTGACCATCTTATTAGGAAAAAAAAATTTGAAGTATTAGGCTCACTTCTCTCTCGACCAACAAGCTTCTATGTTTCACCGCCAGTTCCCTGAGTTTAAGATATCTGCATAGTCTGTTACTAACATTTATTAACGAAATGGTATCTCTTACAAAGGTGTGAATCGTATCAAGAGAGTGGTTGATTTCACTCTGCCATTTTACAACAACAATTTAAATTATATTTATAATTAAATGCAGAGAGCCTAATAGAATAATATTAAGTTTATACATGCTGACGAGGCTGTGTTTACCTTCAACACTTTCATCTAGAAGTCTTGATATAAGAGGCATTGTAATATAGAAGTATATGACTAAAAAGTCAAAGCATAAACAATGGCAATTCTTGGAGGTATTTGCGAGGATGCTGGTTTATAAACTTATGTTGTTCATCCTCGCTCAATTAAGACAGAGCAGTATATTAAGTTCTTAGAGCAGCTGAGAGAGAAGTACCGTGAATAAGAGATTATACTATTCTTTGATAACTTTCTGTTCATAAGAAAAAAGAAACCAGGAAGAGTTATGAACAACTTAGAATAACACCAGTGTTCAACGTGCCTTACAGTCCATAGTTTTAATGGAAATGAGTTCTACTGGGGTATACTAAAAGGTCATTACAAGAAACTGCTGCTATACCACTTGATGCATGACCTACCTATCGATACTGAAGACTTTATTAAAAGTTCAGCGAAGAGAGTAGATAATTAGTTGGCATAAAAGTGTGCTAAAGAAGGGAGAGTGAATGTATATAAATAAGTTTTGTAGTTAAGTTAATGAATATATAAGTCACATTTAGAATTCTTTAGAGGGAGTTGCTTCTCTTTCTTTTCTTCTACTTCTTGCTTACTTCCTCCTAAGTTTCTTCTCTTGCTGCCAGCTCCATTATCTATATTCATTTACTCTGGAGGCTAAATATTTGAATAAAGTCTCTTGCTAACTTCATACTTTGTCTGCGACTTTCGCTCTCTATGAAGCTTGCTCTATTCCTTCATCAAGAAGATGCCAGTACCAGATTTTTCTAAAGAGTTAAGCTATAAATCTTATTTGAAATATAAGGGTGCTTCTGCAGCTCTGATAGCCAGCTCTCACTTATCTTGATCCCTTGTTTGTCCTTATCTTCTGAAGAGATGCTTTACCTTTTCTAATGAGATTTTTGAATAATTTGTTTTAAGTAATCACCTTTGATTGTTGCAAGTATACCAAAGATATAGTTTTTTTCATGTAGTTTATTTGACAACTGCTTCTTTGTAGGCAGGTACTGCGAAACTTCTGGGTCGTTCATAGCATCATCATATAAGTAAGTCACTGAAATTTCTCTATAGTTTGGAATCTCTGCAAACTTTACATCTTAAGTTTTCAATGCTTTCTTCTCTTCGCAGAGTATCGCTCTTAGAAATGAAATTTTAGAGCCTTGCATCATTGGCAGGAACAAACAAACTACATTATCAAGATTAGTTACCATGAGTTCATTACCTTGCTACACCAGGTAGCAATGCAAATCCTCCTTGCTTCTAAATCTTTGAATCAATTCTTGTGCTTGCACTCCTTCCATTTCATCATTCATTGACTCCATCTTGTTTACAGATCTAAGAAATGATATTCATATATAAGTTTATTGATTTCAATTATAAATCTTTGTAAAATTTACTATTAAATATGGACATTCTATAGGAGGTTAACCTCTAAGAAAGATATGGATAAGGTTTTGAGAAATGGTATCAAACTTGAGAGATCGATATCAATTTCTACTGTTAAAGTTCCATATTTTTAAATTTAAATTGGTACGTACTTAATTAGGAGCAGCTCCTAAAATGCTAGTACTTAATTAGGAGCATTAATTAAAGCTAGTACTTAATTAGGAGCACCCTAATTCTAATCATAAAATCACTAAATACCAACTAAAGCAGTACGTACTTAATTAGGTACACCTCGAAAGTTGGTACTTGCTATAATGAACTTATTATTGAAATTTTAAATGGTTTCTTTCTCACCCAGATTTAGAGCTGGATCGTCTCTTAGCACGAATATTTTTTCTAGAATACTCTAAAAACTTCCCTTGAAACTTTTAGGCTTGCAAAGCTCTCATATAAACTTTGAGTTATAGAGGCAGTTTTATAAGTTTTATAATTTTAAATTCAAATTTAAATATGAGCGCGAACATTTTAAGAAAAACAACAGCACTTCCATCAGATTAAATGAGACTTACTTTTGGCAGCATTAAAAAGTGTGATAGCTGTGAGATGAACTCTCATAAGGAACTACCAGAGCTATCACTTGATGTCTCTGTTATTAAATAGAAATTAATAATAGAAAATAAATGGCAAACAAGTGTGTGGGAGACAGAGAGGAGGAGAAAGATAGAAATGAAATTTCAATTTAAGCAGAGGAAGTTGAAGTATAATTTTGTGAGAAGTGTGAAAGAGACTTCACTCATAAATCTAGCTGGTACAGGCATATGAAGGTCCATAAGGAAGATAAGCCTACAGTATACTTAAAGCATGACAAAGTTGATTGAAAGTATGATTGCTTTGAGTGGCATTTGCAGTACTCTCATTCAAGAGACTTAAAGAAGCATCTTTTAAAAGCCCACAAGAAAGAAATAGAAGTTGAAGATTAAGACACTCAACTGAGTTGATAAACAAAAGAAAAGCAAGGGAGCTTCTTTAAGTTGCTGAGCTTTAACAAGCAAGTGAATCAGAGTATGTGAGGATCGCACGCAACCTCTTAGCATCAGAGGTCACTAAAATCATGATTAAAATATAATACAAGAAAATTCCAGTACTTGCATAGATTGATTTAGATACTTCTCTCTAAAGCTACATAATTCAAGAGGACTCCTATGACAAGAAAGTTATTAAGGATCATCAGTATGCTTACAAAGTATATCCTTTCAACTATCTCCATAGTGATGATAACTATCAAATGGAGTTTACTAATGAGTATTAAGTACTCACGCTGGCAAAGTTTAAAGAGTACAAATGCTAAATAAAGCTAGATGCTGTTCTCCTTGCCAAAGATCATGTAGCTTTCAGACTCCCTCAATTTTAAATGACACTCAGAGATTTCATAACTGATTAAAGAAATCATAGATAGCTTGCATTAATAGCAATCTATACTATTCAGGGTATCAAAGAGTTTCACAAGTTAGGTTTTTTTCACAGGAATCTCAAACCTGAGAATATAGTGTTGAACTTTCACCTGTAAGAGTATCAATAATTGATTTCAACAGAGCTTTAAGAGTGGAAGTATCAAGACTTGGAAGTGTTATGGGAACTCAAGGCTATTATCTAAAAAGAGAAGAGTGGAGAGATGAAGACTTTCAATAGGATGTGTGGGGTATGGCAGCAATAATAAGAGAGTGTGATATGCCTCGCAACGATTACTACTCTACAAGGTGCGAAAAGGACGTAAAAAAAAGAATAAAGCAATTTATTGACAAAACTAAAGTATCTCAATCAATAAAGCTAATGGCAGAGTCAATAATAAATAGACCAAACTCAAGATCAGACATATCAATAGAGGAGATAGAGTTGTGGTTAAGTAAAATAAAAAAACTTTAGACATCTACCTCTTGTCAAAAAGTGCATTTTGAGTGATTAAATTAAATACATTTACTATAAATTTGACATTAAAACCTATTAATAACCCGAACCCCTAACAATTTTTTTTACAAATCAAAGCACTTATAAACCTCATTAAGGGGTTTTGGGGTTTTGGATGATCATGACTATGACCACGATGACCACGTAACAATCATTTGAAAATGAATGATTTCACTTTTAGTTCGTCGAATGATAACACATTAGAGTAGAGACCACAAAAACTAAATAACTTACTAGATCCGTGATCATTTTATCGAGGTCCTCGTAACCTTGACCGAAAACATGGTGACCGTAACTATAACCTTGGCCACGGTAAACACGTAACCATTTTTTTGGAAAATGATTGTTTTTACTGTAAATTCATCAAATGATGTCAAAATCGTGCAGTGACCACGACCATTCCTCAACTCACCAGATACGTGGTTTCGTTGTTTCTGCTTCCGTTGTTCTCTTTACTATGGTGATCTTGACCATGATCATAGTGACCATGACCATGACCAAGGTTACGACGTAACAAATATTTTTAAATGCATGATTTCTATAATAATTTGTCGCCATTACAGCGACTGATTCTCTTTATAGCAAGCCAGTAATTAAGTAACTTGCTTACAGGGACTTATGGAGAGGAAATTAGTTGTGTCAATTGGCAATTTTATTATATTTTTCGTATGATCGTAAAATAATGGATATACAGCATACATATATTAAAAAAAATTTTCTAAATAAAAGATCTTGGGGGGGGGAAGTTTCCTGCACTGGTTTATGATAAAAAAAAAATTTAAGGGAAGTTTCCTGCACTTTTTTTTAATTTTATAATTTTTTTATTTTTTAAAAAATAATCTTATAACAACTATCAACCAACTTCAGGTCTAATTTCATTGTTATAATAACTTTAATTTATTAATCAATAGTCAATATCTCTCTTCAGATTCCAAATATTTTTCATTTTTCATCTGATGTTTGTAGGTATCTGTCTCTTAAATTTTATATTGCTTTGTTAAAGTAATTTCAAATATTGTATCGAATTGTTAGTGTAATTCTGATTCAATTTATCTTGTTCTTACCATGCCTTTATAATGTTATACTATATTTTCTTGTGCTACTTCAATGATGAATAATATGCTCTTAATATTTAATGGGTCATAAAAATACTAAATTTCTTAATTTATGTAAAATTTATTAAATTTAACATAAATAAAAAAACAGTGCAGGAAACTTCCCCCCCCCCAAGATCTGATTATTCAATAAAAATATTATAAATATCTTGAATTAAATTATCCTTAAATATTTAGAAAAATAAAAATATATACGTATATGTATATTTTTTATAATTTATTTTTAAAAATTTGTTTGATTTATTTAATTATTTATATACTTCGGGAAAAGTAGTAAAGTTTATATATATTTGCTGCTTGGTCCCAATCTTAATATTAAAATATAGTTTAAATTTATAAATAAATTACTAAAGCATTTATATCAAAAGTGTAATTACTTTTCTGCATATAATAAATGAAATTTATGTTAAAATAAATAAATAAAATTATGCAAACATATCTTTAAAAGTAAATAAATTAAAAAATGAAATTATTTTTGCATATCTAAAATTATTGAATTAACAAAATAAATAATTAAAAATAAATTACATTTAAGATATGTAGAAAAGTAATTACACTTTTGATATAAATGCTTTAGTAGTAATTTATTTATAAATTTAAATTATATTTAAATATATTTAGATTGGGACAAAGTAGCAAATATAAATAACTTTTACTACTTTTTCCCAAAGTATATAAAATAATTGAATAAATCAAACAAATTTCTAAAAATAAATTATAAAAAATATACAAATACTTATATATTTAAATTTCTATATGTTTAAGGATAATTTAATTCAAGATATTTATACTATTTTGATTGAATAATATATAAAAACATCTCAAACAAGACTATTCTCAGAGCTCACCACTCAACCCCATAATTATGTCCCATGGTCATTATAATTTATGGAGTTAAATATTATTGAGTACCTCCTAGAGTGAAAGTGCGATCAACGATTTTATTTGCAAATTCCAATATCAGTTATTTTTATGTGATCATCGCTTGATATAAAACTTATTTAATATTTCTTTTTTTTAAAAATTTTATAATGAAAAATTTATTTATTAAATAATAATAATATGATCACACTGAGGTCTCTGGGACCCCCGATATAATAAAATATGAAAGCTTATAAGGGACAAGCCCTTTTATATTAAATTTTTATATCATTTGATCTGTTCAATCTCTCTCTAATTGTCACTTCAGTTTGATCTTTAATTCAAACTAATTCTTTCATTTTTATCTATGTGACCTTATCTGCTTAAAATAAACTCTTTCTCTGTAAAAAACTGAGTTATTCAATTGTCTGGTTCATTTCTGAGGTTTAGTTGAAGCAACTAATGTCCTCGTAGACTGTGAATCGAATGTGTTCTTTTAGTTCTTGTTGTGTTACGTAGTCTGTAAATAGGAACGTGAAAAAGTTTTCCATACAGTTTCTGGTATCGCAAACTGGGCACCATTTATTATTACATTTAATTTTTCCATATTTGATATTGGTGAATCTTTCACAGTAGTTTAAATATTATAATTTAAATATTAACAATCTTTATATATAATTTGAGGATTTGTGCTTGATTCTTATTGGCTAGTTATTGTTAAAATCTTAGATATCTATGGAATTCAGTGATTTAGGGGTCTCAGGGTTTTGTTAACGAAGTGTCGGCCTTGGCGCCGACTTAGGTTATTTTAGTTGTTTGTTGGGACGGTACTTTCTTTATTGAGACAAGTGCTATTGATACCTTCATAATTTATCTCATAATGTTTTGTATTTGAGGATAGTATTATAATATAATTTAACACTTGAGTGTTTCCTTAGTTACTAAAGTGGATCCACTTGAGTAATTATTATAAGATTTTGGGTGATTCTCTGATTGTGTATTTTAGTATTAAATAGGGACATTAATTCTTAGGGTCATGACGCATTAGAGAAAACACGTGTTTTTTGCTCAGGATTCATCTATGTTCAATTTGCCCATTTTGTAGGTAAACTAAGATAGTAGATAGTATTGGGTAGAATGGCGAATTGTTTGAGTCTCTGGCGAAGTTATTGCTATTTAAAGAGAGACGTAAGAGGAGAAATGGAAGGCTTTTGATTGTTGAACGTTATGCAGACGTTCTTACTAAGATTAAATCATTCGATAATTATGTCTTTGTTAGAGGAGAGTATCAACTGATGGTCTTCTGTCAGTGTGTTCGCACTAGTTGAAGGAAACATTGTTTATATGAACAGAGTGTGGACCATTTTTAGTTGGAACTGGCTTGATCTTCGCTATGGCGAATGATTGTTTAGTTTGTTTGTGCCAGATTCTTTTGTCAATCAAATATATGTTTAACTTGAATGGTCTTCCGGGAGCTGGATAAGGTTATCACAGCTGACTAGGGTAAGAGCTAATGAAATCTCAACTGTCTGTAAGAATTTCAGCTTAATATATTTCATTATATTGGCCACTCGTTGAAGTATACGGTTGTTATGATCTCACTAAGTAGCTTATGAGCTAATTTTCACACAGTATGAGTATTTTTCAGACTAGTATTGGAAGTTTAAGGCTAAAGCAATATAAACGGTTTACTAGGTCCACTACGTCCCTAGTCACTTTCTTTAACTTTTTTATTAAAGAATTCATTTATTAAAGAAACTTAAGGTTGATTTTAATATATAATTATAAAATGGTAAGTTTAGTAAATTCAGGCTTTAAATTTCTATAAACTATTTTCAAAGAGTGTTAGTATTAAATTACAAACAGAGTATCTGTGAAATAATATATTACTTTAAATATAATGTTATTTGAATATCATTATATATCTAAATGTAGAAAAGAGTATTCATTTGAGATCACTCTCTCTAATCTTTATAATCTGAAAGTCTCTCCAGCTCTTATAAACTTAAATGCCAAATATAACCTGTCCTTATCTAAAATCAAACCATATCTATAAAAAAAATGAAAGAGTTATTACTGACACTATGAATTTTTTTCTTCAAGTTAATTCATTTAAAAATTTAGAATATAAATATAAAAACTTAAAATTGAATAATTAATAGATGTGAGATGAGCAATAAGATGGTCATTTCATCCATGGCATGATAAATTTGATTAAGTTCAAGCACTCGACTCTTTTTCAAAACATTTATTACATATTCTTTTTCATAGCCTGACATACTTTACCAATTGTCTCCTTCCCCACTAATCTTGAACATTAAATTACTAAATTTATAATACAATTGTTTCAAATTTTCTTTTAAAAATAATTATAGCATGCAATTAGTTTAGATTAATCTGATATTTTGGAATTATTTCATAAAATAATTAAGTCTAGGCAAGCTCACCTATTATAAAATTCACTAAATCTTTAAGGGGTCTATGTTTTTTTGTTTTAACTACTTATTGTAAAATAAACATTTCCTAAATCATTTATAATAAATAAACATTTTATATTAAATAATACGAATATTTTAAATGAAATTTAATTTGGGGAATACTAGAAATTTTACGTTTTTATTTATCTTAATAATTAATAAATTGGAATTGAAAACTCTTAAGTTTAATTAATTTTTTATTCATGTCAAATTAATTATAATCTTATCTTTTTTATATTATTTGTTTTGAAGTAAAAAAGAGAACCAAATAAAAAAATATAATTGCTTAAATTGGTAAATCCTTTATTTTTATGTTTAAATGAATTGAGATTAATAAAGCAAATTTAATCTGATTTCTATGCTTTATATATATTTATACAAACAATTGCAATATTTTGACACAATTCTAATTTAATGATTTTTATCCCAATACATGAACATTTCCAAAATCAGAAGCCTTGCAATTTTATAATATGCTCTAGTTCGTATTAAAACTAGATACTTTATTATTGCTATCATGCATACTGATTCTACTATCTAACTCATCGTCTATCAGAGTTTGCTGAGAAAATTGTTGTTATTACTATAAAACAAATTATTGCTGGGGTTGTAATAGCTGCTGATATTGCTACTATGTTATTGCTGTTATATTCTCTATTAAGTTAATGCCTGTTCTGACGACACCGACCCCCCCCGTAACCTCCCTTCTTGTAGCTACCCCCTTCTTGCGTATACCCCGCTACCCCGACCCCCCCGACCCCCCGTACCCCCCCTAAAATATCCTATTTCATATCAAATTTTTTATCCTTAGGGTCTAAATCGATTTCCTTCTTGACATCTCGATAGCATAAATTTTATTATTTTATATATAAAATATCATAATTTTATCAAAATTTATAAATTCTATATTAATGCCTTATATGATTTGATTATTAACTTTTGACAAGTTTCACAATGTTTTTCAATATTTTTTTGCCTATCCTTTGTGATAAATATATAAAAAATAATTTTCAATTACAAATTTTACAATTTAATTTATAATTAATTTTGGCTAAGATGACAAACACTCACCCCCCCCCCTAAGGTGTACTTTTGAAATTGTATTCTGATAGAACTCGACCTCCTGAGTAAAGTTTTCTTGAGAACTAGTCTACGCGGATAATAGTTTTTGAGATAACCAACTTCCTAAGTCGGAAAATCATGTATAAAATTAAAAAATTTGGCTTTAAAAAACATTTGACAAAATTTAAGAAAAACATTTTACTTTCCTATTTCGAATAATTTATTTGTCTTTTAATTATCTTATCATGAAGAATTCAGCATTTATCCTCATTTTTTATTTGAAGCAAATTTATAGTTTGAAAAAATTATAATTATATGTAATAGCATAAAATTTTTAATATTTTGAGATTAAAAATTATACTTTAAATTTGCTTCAAATAAAAAATGAGGATAAATGCTGAATTCTTCATGATAAGATAATTAAAAGACAAATAAATTATTCGAAATAGGAAAGTAAAATGTTTTTCTTAAATTTTGTCAAATGTTTTTTAAAGCCAAATTTTTTAATTTTATACATGATTTTCCGACTTAGGAAGTTGGTTATCTCAAAAACTATTATCCGCGTACGACTAGTTCTTAAGAAAACTTTACTCAGGAGGTCGAGTTCTATCAGAATACAATTTCAAAAGTACACCTTATGGGGGGGTGAGTGTTTGTCACCTTAGCCAAAATTAATTATAAATTAAATTGTAAAATTTGTAATTGAAAATTATTTTTTATATATTTATCACAAAGGATAGGCAAAAAAATATTGAAAAACATTGTGAAACTTGTCAAAAGTTAATAATCAAATCATATAAGGCATTAATATAGAATTTATAAATTTTGATAAAATTATGATATTTTATATATAAAATAATAAAATTTATGCTATCGAGATGTCAAGAAGGAAATCGATTTAGACCCTAAGGATAAAAAATTTGATATGAAATAGGATATTTTAGGGGGGGTACGGGGGGCGTCGGAGGTCGCCGATATATGGTCGTGGTCTGGGGTGGTACGGGCGGTATACCAAGACAGTGGTGCGTACTACCAAGAAGGAGGGTACGGGGGGGGGTCGGGTGTCGGTCAGAACAAATGCCAATAAATTTTAATTTAATATATCGAATAAAGTACACTAAAAATTAAATTGAATTGTTGTTAACTTAATTGTAATTACTATAGATTAAACTCTTATCATTTATAAAGAAAAATACACCAAATTAATTAATAGATTAATGATCAGCATTGTTAATATTTTTATTAATTCAATTTTATACTATTGCTGTATAAATATTGTATTTAATATTAAATTTAATTCATAAATTTTGTTTAGATTATCTTTAAATAAGTCATGTACAAATGGAATTATTAGGTAATTATTAATTTAATAAAAAAAGGCTAGCCAATAAACTTACTTACGAATAGAAACTATAATCTTATATTAGGAACACAAAAAATAGATTTTTGAGATATAAAATTCAATTGATGTTATTATATGGTTCAACCGTATGCCTATCAAACTAGCAGCTAGATTTGCATAACATAAATAGGATTATCCAAGCGATTTCATGCTGTAACGAGAGTTCAGTTTGTTCCTTCAGTTCATGATCTATCTTCGTAGAACTTAATTCTTGTACACTTTCAATGCTTCACTAGATGAGTCATACCACTATCGAGGACTATTAATGAAAGTTAATATAACTAATTCCTTAGTCATGATTAAGCCATCTTTCATGCAATATTCCTTAGATGCTAAGAAACCGATACCAATCTTTTTAGATATAGACTCATTGAAAAACAACACCATTTTGCTGTTTGATAACTTTTTCTATATAGTTATTTGGAAGGGAGAAACCATTGTAAGAGTGAGGATGCTTGCTATCATAAAGATCCAAGCAATGAAAATTTTAAGAATTGGCTTCAATCACTTATTGATGATGCCATATATATATCCACATGTAAAATCATTTAACTCTTTTGTTTAATATTTATTAAATTATTATAGTTATTTGATTAAGCAGGAAAAATTTCTACTTCTAAGGTTCTTCATCTGTAACCTGGTAATTCATGAAAGAAAGATTAAGTTTATAGTCAACCCATTCTCATTATCTGCTAAAAATACCGTAGTAAGAGTGGAAATTACTTCACAGAGGATGTTATCTTGAACCTATTCATGTTGACATCTCATTAGAATGGTTAAGCAATCCTGTTGAATTTTAAATATTCGCAAATAAATTATTTGGAATACTAATTCAGTCTTTTTATAATTTTATTATTTTTATCTTCTGATAAACTTATTCATTCTAATTTTGAGGATTATCTAAAGCTTCTAATCTGTAATAAATAGTAAAATAAAATAAAGTAAAATTATAAATATATTTTTATTTTTTAACTAAATTATTCTTTCAATTTTTTTCTGCTATATAAGCTCAGTGATTAAATTTAACTCTCTAAAGGTTTCTTGTATCTTTATTTTACAAAATTAATGCTAATGTATTTTTGAGATTCTACTTTTGAAGTCTAACTTTCTTCAATTACTTTGACGAAAGAACTTTTATTTGATTTTAACTGCTTTATAATGTGTTGCTTAAGTTTTATGATTCATTTTAAATTGATAATTGTTCTTAGGGGAAGTCTGTTTTGCATGAGAGTCTTATTTGTTATATTTAATTTAAGTCAAACCTTTTTGATATTGACTTAATGTTGATTAATCAAATTTTCCTTGCTATTGACTTGAAATTAAGTTAATACTAATTATTATAGAAGTTAAGGGCTATGCTTTTATTAGTTTATTAATTTCTATTCTTTCCTCGTGAATCGATCTAGATGTTTGTCTATATGAGGTATTAAATCTTTCCTAGTTAACTTTTAAGAAGAAAAAGACTCATATATTTCTTAACCCCCTTTTGTAACATCAAGTTGCGAGTTATTTGGCTTATTCAAGTTAAGTCATGAAGAGAAATCATATGCACATCCAGACATTATTTCTTACAGTATTTAGAACTTCTCGCTACTTTGATAATGCCTGTTAAATATTTTGTCATCAATTATTTGGAGAAAGATTGTCAAATATTTTCGAATTATGACATTCAATAGATTTGGAGGCTTTACACATTCATAATTTATTAAAGTAAATTCATAAATTAAATTGATAATAAATTATAATAAATGAAGTCTTATGATGATGTTAGTGGAGATGGTGGTAACTCAATTAAAAAAGTAAGTTACAAAAAACATATCTTAAAAATTATATTTCAGCAATATTTACCAGCAGTTGTAGCGAAGTCAGAAGACCAAGAACGCAAGAGACACTTGAAAAGAGAGAATATCAAATAATTATGACAAGATGGAGTGGATACGAAGGCTAATACAATCAAGTTAAAGCTGTTCTAAATTTCAATTTCTGCTAACCTCTTTAAATATAATTATTATATAAATTCATATCAAAATAAATAAACAGATTTTTGATTATTTTTCATAATTTTATACTTTAGCTTAGTTAAAGAAAGGGATTAAACCTCTTATTCTTGTTCCCATTATTTATTAACTTAAATCATTTAATCTGATTCTTTTAGTTTGATTATTAAGAAAGTTATAACTAGAAATTATTCTAATTATTTTATTCAAATTTATAAGGCTTATTCAGGGATATTTTTTTGATTCTTTTGTATTTAAGATGAGAAGGCTATTAAGACTTGTATTTCATTGAATTTATAAAGTCTCTAAAGAGATTAAAGGAGTGTATATACTTAAATTTGAAAATTAATCCTTCTCAAACCTCTTTCTCTGCCTGATTATATCTTTAATTTTGTCTAATTCATTTCTTGCAGTATGTCTGGATAATTAATCAAATATATTTAATAATTCCTGTGTAAACCCTCTGGGGTCCATCATATCCTTTCAATAAAATAAAATTTTATCTTTCTCATAAAATCTTGTTCTTTTTATGATTGCTTTTTACTTTCATTAATGGCTGTATCTACACTTAACTGAATGTTTTCTTAATCAGTACTTTTAATTATAATTGTTTACCGTGTGCCTTTATTTATTTCAATCTATCTCTGCTTCTATATTTATTAGTAACAATTGATTATGCCAGATTTTCGTCTACTTATTCTATATTAAGCATCAAACTTAGTTAAATCCAAAGAGGGTAGTTATATTGTAATGGAAACTATATAAATTTCAAATAATTTATACGTTACTAATTTACTCTCAACCATGCTTTAAATAAATCTGCTGCTTATCTTTGATAATTTAGAGACTTTCTTTTCTTTCTATGCTTTCAAGTACCAGAGTACTGTTTTTTCATCAATTAAGCATTAATTTCACTATCGCCTATAACTCAAAGATGTTCTCTAAATTTTATCATTTTGTTCATGTTTCAATTTTAAGTGAAAGCGTTGTACATTTATTTATATAATTTATAATAAAAAGGGTTATGATTATAAATAGCTTTATAAATTAAAACTACTTTAGATTTGATGATTAACTTTAAGTTTTTTATGTAATTAAAAATTAAATCGATAAACTCATAAATAGTCAACAAAACATCTCTTATTTGTCTGTTTCTAACAAGATTAAACAGGATAAAATATAAACGTGATTATGTAAAGAATAGTCACTTGAATCACTATAAGAAGTTAATTGATGAAAAAGAATCAGCGAAATAGAAAAAAGTAATGCTGAAGATAAGTTAAAAAATGTCGTATTGCTATTAAATCAATTTTTAGAACCAAAATTTATATATAGACTAGCTAAAATGATAATCCCAAATTCCTAAAAGATTACATTGATCAATTAACAAATTCAAAGAAGCATCTTATGTTATCCTAGGAGTTGGATATATATTTAGCAATTACTTAGTTGACAGATTATTTAATCTAAGGCTTTTGAGGCAACCAAGGCAGTTTACTTTTACACAGTTGGTTTAGGAGCTCTACTGTGTATGCTTTATGAAGTAAAGATAATTAGATTAGTATGAGAAATAATTTAAGAAATTCATTTCAACGATATATAAGCCATACTATTTGATTAAACTATTTTAATAGGTTAATCTTTGAAAAATTAAATTTAATCATTATCATGAAAGAGTAAACGAATTCTCTTGATACATTTGAAATAGAATATAAACAGGATGAGAGAATGTATTGAACCATTTATAAAAACTTGATAAATTTAATATATGCACAGTAAACTTAAATAAAATCATTAAACATGAAATTAATCCCCAAAAGCTTCTTCTCTAAGAGTTTAAGATAAACATTAAAAATAATATCAATTCTAATAAGTTTTATTTACAGTTTAAAAGTTTAGTCCACCTCTCACAAAAGACTAGAATAAAAACTAGGATTATATAAGGCAAATGTCACAATAATTTTTTCACGCCTCCTCACTTTCAATTAACCAACCTCAATATTATAAAAATCAATAAAACACAAATGAGAAATATTAGAAAGAGTTATTAGTAGTAAAAACGAAAATGATTCTAAAAATAGTAATCAAAGTACTCCCTACAATCATTAAAATTTATTAGCAAATTAGTATGAGTAATTAATCGAGTAGCAATCAGATTATAAAGGTAGCTTTATTTATATAGTTTAACAAAAAGCTATTCCTCCTCCAATTTAAATGATCAAACAAAACTCAGTTGAGAGTGATTTAAGTGGGGCAGATGTTTTTAATGGATATGGGAGATATTTAAGATAAAGATGGTGGATATACTATAAATTTGATCAATGTGAATAACATAGCTGGGTTAAACCTAGTAAGCACAAGATAAATAGAAGGCAATATGAATAAAGTTCAAGATATGCTGAAAATACTATAAATTCTTTATATTTAAAGTACTCCTGAACTAATTTTTGACAAAAATAAGACCATGAAATCTGCTTTTGAAAAGAACTATGAAAGCCAAAGACAATTAATTAATGTCAAAATGATCGATTAAAAAAACAATTAATTAGAAAGAAAATTGAGAAATTCTTCAAATACAGTCGAAATATCTCTAAGTAAGAAAGCTTAAAATGCATAGAGTAGCATTATATTGAAATAGAAGAAAGAACGAGATAGGTAAGTTTCAGACGTATAATTTGTTTGCTCTACACTTCACATGAGGTTTATATTTAAAAATTTTCCATTTCAAGCAGTACAAACGCAAATGACGATATTGATGATCAACTAAGCTCAAAATCCTCAGTTATAAAGACCAATAGTTCCTCAAATAAATCTATCATTAGAGTCAGCTATAACCTTCTGTAAAATGTATTTGAAATAATCACTTTATTATTCAGATAAAATAACTTTAGCTTAATTACCTTGCTTAAAATTGAGAGGGAAAGAGCCAGAAGTAAGGGCTTCCAATCGACTATCAATTAAAAATAGAAACACTATTTACAAAGAGCAACAATGCAATTATTTTAATAACTCATCATCATAGAAAATAACTCTAGCGGCAGTTCGTCTATCCTCATAATTGATGCTGCAGAGAGATCCTGTAATTATTATAGACCAAGAAAGTCAAAAACATTTGCTTTAACCTTTAGTTATGGCAGCAATCCCTTTCAACATAATGAATCTAATTCTAAATATGCTAACAATTCCAGCATTTCATCTGGTCCTCAAGAGCAATATCAATATGTACTTGTTAAAAAGCCTGAAAATTTCGTAGTAAATACAAAATTTAAATCCAGTAAAGCCAAGAAAAAGAAAATTCAATTCTTTGTAAATTAATGATGAATAACAGCCACAGCAGTAGGTGTAGATAGAAATAAATTAATCAAACAAATTTTTACTGATAGAAGATGATAATCTTGACTAAGAAAATAGAATATAACTATGAAATTAATAGTCAAAGAAATTAAAACGACTAAATATCAAAAGATAAGAGGAATTAGAAGTTCAACAATTTTATGACAAAAGTGCTACAATTGGTCAAGATAATAAATATATTTACACAAAACAACAACAATAGCTAATAGTATTTTTTTATATATAAATTATCCTATTACTAATTCTGAGATTGATCTTAATAGCTTGAAACATGAAAATGATTAAATAAAAGCTGAAAATCAGAGTAATAGACAAAATGAGGTTTAAAATTAAAACCATGATAACAGTAATTACATTTCTTCCAAAATAAATTGTAGCTATAAAAAATATTGGAAATAAAACAAAGCCAGATATTAGTGAAATATAGAGATATATGGTTGATTTGCCCGTATTTGATGTTATCAAAATTATGATAAAATTTGTTTATTAAATCAAATAGAATAGAAAAGATTTTGATTTTCGATATAGATGAGACTTTGAATCATTATGTAGAGATATATAAAACAAAAATCCAGATTTCATTATCAGATTATTTTTGATGACGAAGACAAGCAGCGTGGTTAAAATATCAGAAATTTTAAATAAACTTTTATCAGACGTAATAAACATAAAACCATATTATTATTAGCATTTAAATGAGACAAGCAAGCATTTATAAGTGATATCCCATTTTGTTTATTTTGGAGTCTTAACAGCTTTAATTAAAACCTTCGATTACACAATTCTTGACTATATTGATCGAGAGAACAACCTTTTTAATTTCAGATTTTACAGAGACTCTTGTGTGTATACTAAAGATAGTTACTGTGTAAAAGACTTGAGAGTTTTTAAAAACCTGAGAGAAAAATTTCGTTGTCGGTAATAATTTAATTTACGCTTATCCTTTCACATTGATATCGGAGAGCCTATAATATCCGACTATAACTATAATATTTAAGAAGAGGAAGTGTAGCATATAATTTACTACATATTATGCCTGACAGAGTTAGAAGATGTAAGAGACTTGAATATGGAGGCTTTTGAGCTTAGTAAGCTAAGAAGTCAGAATAAAATCTATCAAGATTGCATGTACCCAGATAATGATTGTGAAAGTCAAGAAGGCTAATACTACAAAGATTAGGAAAATGATAAACTGCTCTTTTAATAAAAATCCTCAATTGAAAGAGTCAATGATGAAATAAATTAACCTCCCCAATTCGATGAAGAAGTTACAAAAGTGGCCAGTTTGATATGGGTAACGGAGTCTACTCCGTAGATTAATGTCAATTGTACTCTCACAGTCAAACTTAAAAATAACTGCATTATTAATCAGAGTACCAATAAGACTCTTCAGCATCACTAAATAACCGGAAAACATTTATTCATAAGCTTACTATAAAATGAATGCTAATAGTATAAAGCATCCATGAATTAACAAGAGTAGAATTATTATAGTTTAATAACTATGATTAAGCTAATGATTTATTAACCGAATTTAAAATTAACAAGCACAGTTAATAACTGGATAGTGATAGGCAATGAACAATTATAGAAAGAAATTAAATATTTAAATTCATGCATAGTTTAATACTTTTTATTATTTACGGGAAGCTTCTAAGACTATGATTATTAATACTAAGTAAGGCAATTTAATTAATCAGTTGAATTCTAAATATAAAATCGAAATAATGATCTCTAGGATATCGATATTAACTCTAAAAATTAGAACAGTTTCTTAGCTTAAGACAGTAGATTAAGCCAAGTCAAAGCAGCATATAATTTTAAAAATAAGGAAAATAAAGTTTTAATAGGAGGGGAGATATACTAACGCATTTGAAAATGAATTCTTAATTAGACATGAATTTTATAACAGATTTAAATACAAGACTTTCAATGCTACACTGGCCTTAATTTCCTTAAGATTTTTATATAAGTCTTTTAAGAAGCTACTTACAATTTACTTTTTGATAGTTTTAATTTTAAACTTTTCTTTAATTGAAAGAATATTGGGGTAACTGGGGTAGCGTTGATTGAAATTATAAATTAGAAATTTATCAAGTTTTTGATTTTGGACTATAGTTATTAAAATGTCAGCTTGTTAGCAAAAAAATAGCTATCACGGAAAGAAAGTAAAATGATCGCTATGATTTTGGGGGAAAAAATTGTAAAAATTTTAAGGAGTAATTGAAGAAGTAAGAGAGACTATTCCAGAGTGACTATGAGCAAAATACAAAAAATAATATTTTAAAAGAACTATAAATATAGGTTATTTATCAGGGATAATGATATTTTCTTATAAATATTTTTAAACAAGTACAAATGATAGTAATTTATAATTAATAACTTAAAAAAAAAAGATAGTAAGGTATTTTTAAAAAAATCATTTCATTTGATAGAATATATTTATAAAGTTTAATTAGCTTATGAATTATTATAAACAATTACTATTTATATTATTGTCTTTAATTTATGAACTTGCTAGAAATTATATATTTTTATTATATTAATTAATAAAAATCACATCAAAAGTGAGGAATCAATCAAGCTTATCAATAACATTAATCTCAGCCATATACTGTACAATTAGTACTTCTAAAACCAGAATATCAGTATTAATAGCACTAACCTTCAACCAATTATGGCATTCCACATCCAAAACATAGCATAATCTCAAATAAACACCAGGAGTTCATCCACATCTGTATTTTAATCAGCTTCCAAGTCCACCACACCCACCATTTCAACAATAATAGAAGCAATACTTAACTTGAATATCCGAAGCATTAGATTCAGAAACAAATACAAAAGTACTTTCATTGGGATGTTGCTCAGTTACATCAACAATAAAATTTGGAATCATAAATTTTAGCATGTACATTCACCAGACTTTAAAGAAGTGAGTCAAGAACGATAACAGACTAAGCCATACTAACATTTGCAGTAATAATCAAAGATAAAATGGGAGTAACAGAGGAAGGGATTAGATGCAAAAAAATTATAGTAAAACTCAAACGAAAAATAGAATTCATTATAATAGAAATAAAGCTTCAAAGTGTATTAATCATTGAGGTAGTAGTCTTCAAACTAAGATTCAAGTAGAAATCAACAACAAAGTTATCAAAAGGGAAGAGGCAATTAATGCATTTATAAGAACAGATAAATTCAGATAATCCTCAGTTCAAATAGTAGTAGCATGATAAACATGATAGTCGAAAAGAAAATCGAGATAGGGACAGTAGAAGCCAAAAGGGATCTCGTTATAGATGTCAAGAAAATTTCAATAAACCCATAGACTGTGCTTAAATCAAGCATTTTTAGAAATCTAGTGGTTGTTAAGATAATATATTTACATGAGCAAAAATTATGACTAGATACATCGAAAATAATCAAGCTAAAATTTAAGAACACAGCCAGTTTAAAAATAAGATACTTTGATTCTCTCTTCAATCTTTCGTTTAACTTTTAAACTTCAGTTAAAACTTTAAAATGGAAAAAGGCTATTTTATAGAGATGATAATGATTATATCAAATCGTCAGTAATAAACAAATACATTAAAAATGTTAGAGAACTATAAGAAAAAGAAATGCGAAATAATTTTCACAACAAAATTGTAGGTTATAGTTCAAAATCATATCAACTATAAGTTTATGCTATTAAATTGAATCAATAATAGTAAGTTGATTAGAGAGTTCTGGAATCCAAGGTAATATCAGTTCTTTTTGTTATTTGAAACTAATTGAAACAAATTTGACGATGTTTTTTATATTACAAACCTAAGATGATTTGAGATTTACTCAAAATTTTTATGAATACAAGAATTAGAAATAATAATCAGCATTTTAATATTAAATCATTCTCTCACCCATGCATTTACACTTAAATTTATGTTTTATTTATTATTATAGATCCATTAAAGTCAATCAAGATACTCTCCCTCATGATAGACAATGAAGTCGGTTGTATGAGTCAACCATCTTCTCATGCCATTTTAATTTGTCTTGTATCTTTTTCGTTACTTACTAAAGCTCAAATGGCTTATTCCTTTACTCAGAGAAAGCAAATCTAGTCATACTTTTATTTATAATTAGCAATTGCTATCTTTCTTCATTTTGGAACCATACTTACTCTCTTGTATCCATTGGTATTCATTAGTTTAGGACTTAATGCACACGATTGTGAAATTTAGCAAGTTATATTTAGCATGAGGCTATCTTCCTTAAGTTAGAGCACCGAAATTAGAATTCACAAGAAGAAGATGTCTGATATTATTGGGTGGAGTCATTGCTTTACAGCAGACTATAGTATTTATGATTCGAGATCTGAATCCCAAAATTGCTAAACAATGAAAATCACCATGAGCGTTTCTGATTAGTGGAAACTGAGGACATCGAGGAGATCAAGGAAAATTAGTATAGAGAATTCAAAAAAAACTTCTTATTAAAATGCTTCAAATGTAAACTACTGATGAATATCAACAACAATTAGACAACAAGTTGAGTATAGATGAGCTTATATTACAATCCCAATAAATGAATACCTGCTCAACTTAAAGCATTCTTCTTGAATGACTTATGAAGAAAATATACCAGAATAAATCAATGAAACTCATTAGTTTTTTAGAGAATTCTCATAAAAACAACTTTTTGCAAATTATACAAGAAACTTATGCTTACCCACTAAATGATAAAACAACACAAAGACTTTTAATAACACAATAATATCACTATTAAATTTGAATCCAAAATACTAACCCACGTAATCAACTTTATCAGAAGTCTTCTAATGCTGAATCAACCAGATGCATTGAACAACTTGCATGACTTAATACTGTATCTCAGATTTAAATGCTTGAATCCAACTCAAAACTCACCAGTCTACTTTTGCTTCAAATTAATTCATGAACTTACTAGCATTCCTTGCTCTCTGATTCAAAAGATCTGTAGATTCTAAAGTTTGTAAGCCTATGTATTTATACAAATCTGAAACTAATATGAGCTATCAAAATGCAATATTCAATTCCTAACGAACTAAAACACGCTACAAAGTCAGGCAGGAATGACTCTTGCAGAGAGATGCGTGATGTTCCACAGAAGGTTCCCAGAGATATGAATTTATCCCTCCAAACTTGATAGAATGTATAAAGAAAAAGGAATAAAGCGAAAGTTTATAAGTGTGGGAAAGTATATAAGTCCAGTTTAGAAACTTAAGACACATGGGCTGTTTTTAGAGATGAAATCCTAGATAACCAATCACTCATTTGAATTTCAGTTAAAATTCTTAAATGCGCATAATAGTCATTCTTATCATATTCATACAAAATTCCATTTCAATTTTTGTTTATTTATAAATATTATCAATATAACTAAGGCTGAGTATTTATATAACTATTTATTTATCAAATAGATTATAACAAAGAATTATGAATATTATTTTAATAATTTAATCAGACTTATAATAAAAATAATAATTAAAATTCTCTAATACTTATGAGTGTTCGAGTAAATTACATTTGTATAACTACTAAATTAATATTTCTTGATTAAGGAATAAAAAACTTTCTTATTTAAACTTTAATAATTCTATATAGATTTTTATCTTTCTTACTATGAATAATGTAGTTTCATGAATTTGTAGTTTAGGTATTATATTATCCACAAACTAAATATTATATAACTTAAATAGATCATAGTTTCATCACATATTTATTATCGCTAATTCTATATATACAGTTAATCTTAAGTTTAAAAAGGATGAGTTTTATTAGATTAATTAAAATTTAATAGTTCAAACTCTCTATTTATTAATTTTTTAAGAGCTTTCTTAGTATCTCAATAATATGAAAATAGTGAAGACATAATAAATTATATATGTGAAGATGACAAATTTAGTATATATTGTATAATTTTATATTTAAATATTTAATGGATGCATCACCAAGTTTAAAAAAAAGTTGGTAATGCATCACAACTTTTTAAAACTTGGTGATTCATACAAAAATTAATATTATATGCAAAAAATGCATAATCAAAGAATTTAAATGATATGTAAAAGAATTAATGCTCTTAAAAAAGGACGGAAAATAGTTTTCGTTGATGAGGTGATGTTCACTTACTCTACTAATCTAAAGCAAGATTTCAGCAATCGCCATTTGAATATTATTGTGAAAGACAAGCTACAATTCACGAAAAGCATAGCGGTTGTTGCAGGGGTATCTCCTAACAGTGGTTTGGAACTATACTACAATTATGATTGATCAGTTGACATTGAAAAGTTCTATGATTTTATCATAGGATTGTATGAATAAAACATCACAAGTAAACTTGCTGTCGTTCTTGACAATTTAAGAGATCATCACAGCAAAAAGATCAAAGTGTTGACTGAGGAGCTCGGCATCATTCTCATTTTTACTTCACCATACTCCCCAATATAACACTATTGAGATAAATTTTTCAGTTCTCAAGAACTAGTTCAATAGAATGAAGATGAAGATTGTTGGACAAGACCAGAAATTTGATGCCAAAAGAGTCTTGAAGTAGCATAGATGATAGAATAACTAGAGAAATATGCAAGAAAAAATTGAAAAGGTTTAATTTGTGACGTTAATTTAAATTATGCTATTAAAAACTCATGTGTAAATTTAATAGCGTTTTTGTTCATCATGCCAGTATCAGATTAAGATTCAAACATCGTGGTGTAAGATTCCATTAAGCGATCTCCATCACTTGGCTTGATACCTTTACTAGCTGAGGCATGCTCTATTCCCCTGAACCGCTTAAGAGAGAAAACTTTTGGAGGCGGCTGCTTAGATTTCATGGCCTTCATTAGCTTAGTTGAAGCTTTCAAGAGCTGCATAGTCCTCCCAAATTTTTCTAACTTTTATTGAGTTAGATATAGGGTAAGATACTTGAGACAAAGGGATGGCTGATTAGCTGTGAGTACCAATCGTCAGATATAAGAATAAAGTCGTTCTTGGATCCTTAACATCCGCGCTATTCCTGCTTCCTCTTGACTTGTTGAAGATGTGTGAGAGATGCTGAGGCAGGTTAGTATTGAAAAAATTCAAGAGGTATTGGCAATTTATAGAATTGGACTTCTCTGACATATCAGGCAGGTAGATGCTCAGCTCCTAATCGTCACACACTTGCAAATACAGCTGTCTTACCGAAAGTTCATTGTACTTTAGGACCTTCACCATCTAGATCTAGTCCCTTTTCAGAAGTCTTTTACTTTCCTTAAAAATTAGTCTGAGGTACTCTCTGTTAATACCTTAGTTCGGTGGCATTTATTATCCTACTATATATGCAAGGGGCAAATTAATTACGAATCTCAGTTAGAGAAGAGTAGATGTCTACTTTGGACATAAACTTCACGCTAAGCTATTGAGGAGAGATCTTCAAGATGCAGTTGTCAGCTTAGCTATCGCTCATCTGAAATTGCTGAAATGATCTTTTTTGAGATATCGTCTCCATAAATGATATTCCTTATAGCCAATTAAAAATAAAATAATATTACTCACATTAATTATAAGAAAAACAGCGAGTTTAGTCCTAATGATTATTGTGAATGTGAAAAGATTGTAATGAGTATAAATTTTCTAAAACAATAAGAGGCCTCTGTGATTTTTCCCTCCTAAATATGAATTTTTTGCTGTGATTTTTATCGTTTTTTTGTGATTAATCACACTTTTTTCTGGATTTTTTGTTTTTTTTGGAATAATTTTTGTTGTCATTTTTTTTATAGACCTCTCCCCTTTACATTATCACATTCGATGATGATGCTTAAATTCAAATTAAGCAATTTTAATTAAAAATTTATTAAGTTTAAAAATTACACATTCAAAAATTCAAAATGAGCGCCTCTTAAAGTTCAATGAACGATAGTGATGATTCTCACTTTAAGTCTAAACTATCATCAATCATATCTGTTCACTCTGTAAAGTAAAAACCATCGGCAGATCTTAATAAAAGAGCTAGAAATTTCAATTCAAGGATGATCCGACGAGAAGTAAAGAGTCCTACGCTGAGTTCAAAAAGTTTTATGATCAATCACAGGCTAAAAGGACCTATGTGGTGAATTTAAAAGTGCTCTTGGTGTGATAACCAATAACTTTCAAATAACTTACAAGGACATTCAAGATCATCCAATGCTACCTGAGTATCCCTAAGGGAACTAGATTGTGAGCTTGTGAACAATTTTATCCGATTGAAGAGATAATCTTTAAAAAGAGCTCTGCTAGGATTAAAGATTAAGGAATAATCACATCTCCAATAAAGAGGATCAACTTTAGAATTGTAAGCACTGATTGACAAAGATTACTCGAAGTCTAGAAACAAATCCTAGAACGAGAGCTCTCAATAACCCAATTAATCTTAAGCTGACGTTTCTAAGCTATCGCACTTCGCCATCCAGCAATTGCTGATCTTGATGAGGGTATTCAGCTCCAGTTAATCTAAAATTTAAATAAGTCTTTCATCTCAGATAATGAATTCTACAATAATAATTTGGAGGCTTAGCTTTACCATCAACAAAAACATATAATTGAACTGTTCAAGACTAGAGAAATCCAGCTAATTGAAAAAGAACTCAAAAATTACACCTAATCCCAAATCCTTAAGTTCCACCTGGCAGCTTCTTCTATCATAAAAGAGTTATCATTAGAGGGTCAGACCCTCATTCACACTCTTTTCCCAATTTAAAATACAGCGTTGATGCTCAAATATTTGAAGAGTCAGAGAAAGCTTAATTGGGCATTATGGTATCGTAAAGACACCTTAAGGATAGCAACTAGCCAATGACCATGGGATTAGTTGGTTTATTGTTAGAACTGAACTCACTATCATCATTAAAAACCATATCCTCACTAGAGAGCATTAGCATCTTTCAACAATTCCTTATAAAGAGTGGTTTCAATGAAAATGAAGCAGGGCTGATAGTGAAATTCAAAGAAAGTTTACTCTATAATGGCTTCATACCAGCAATTAAAAAAAACAATAAACTTTACAGAGAGGACTTTATTGCTATGATTTCAATTTTAAAAGTAAATCATGATCCCTCCAGAACGCTAAGCGAGTTCATAGGTATATTTTCATAGAAGAGGACACTTTTGTCAATGCTCTCTAAGCGTTCGCGCATCAATCAGTCAAAATACTATAAAAATCATGAATTGTTATATTCTTAAAATACAAAAAAATATATTTAAATGATGTTGATAATATTTTTATAATTATTAATTAGATAATTGTTTGTATAATTTAATTTATTTATTTATTTTGGGACTAAGTAGAAAAAAACTTATTTATTTTACTACTTGGTCGCAGTATTTATATTATTATATTTAAATTAAATTTAAAAATAAAAAATTGAGAATGTATGATATAAATTAAATTAGTTTTCTACAACTATCATATTAGATTTGTTCAATATTTTTAAATATTTTATAAATTACAATTATTGACATAAAATATTACTAGTTTTTAAATTTTGATACTAATAATATAAGATTTTTTATAAATTACTCATTTCTAACAACTGACATAAATTACATTTAGTAATTGTAAAAAGATCACTTAATTTTAATAAAAATGATTAGGAAGTTTTTTTAAATACTAGTAATTTATAATATATTTATCTTAATAGGGATTAAGTAATAAATAACTATAATCTTTGAAAATCAAGCCAAAGTAAATATATAAATTAAATAAATAAAATAACTAACTATTAAAATATTTTTTAATTTATTCAAGAAAGTTAATTATATATTTCTTTATTTCTAAAAGTTTTCCATATTTCGATTTTTTTTTCTATTTTGACTGAATCTACAATTGGAGCGGCTAATGATACTTTAATATGTCAAAGACTTTGAGCTTGATTAGTTAGAGTAAATCTTTAGTTAGGATGAGACTTCATGGATGAGCCTATTATGCTAGCTGCAATCTTGTTCTTAAATACAAAAAACTTATCTGATATTGAGCTTAAAAGTTAGGAAGTTTGGTAAGAATTTTTGAAAACTTCAATCGTTGGCAATTCAGTTCCTATCGATGAGCTTTAAGGATGCTCACAATAAATGCAGGAAACGTACCATGACTACAAGCACTCAGTCTTTCAATCAACAATAGCTGCAATAACTTTGAGCCAGTAACAGAAAAACATTTAGATTTAAATGCCTACTGCATCTTATAAAACTTGGGTTTAGGGACTTTTGACTTGTTATTAAATTAAATAGGCAAAAAGGTTCCAATAAAAGTTCCGGATTAAATCCTGAAACTGCAAAAATAATAGAGATTTCTTCAACTTCTCGGAATTAAGCTGCAAATAAAAACTATTGAAATTTTTTACAAAACTTAAAGGTCTTATGATATTCTAATCATAGATGAATTTGATCGGATTGCGTGGAAGCATCCTTTTCTCAATCATGATGGAATAATGTATGGTCTGTGGGATTTAGGATTAAGTAAGTCATACATGTTCAGCGCTACCTGTAACTCAGGGATTCAAAGAGTGCTAGCCCAATTCTCTATTCGACCAAAAGTTTTGAAGTTCAAAAGCCAATACGAACTTTTAAATGAACTAAGCCAAGATTAAGGTGGGGAAATATTTATTTTCTAATGTGAAGAAGAGAGATGGGCATAGTAAAGAAAGAGATACAAGAATTGTGGCTCTCTGCTCCAATTATAATTTTCTGCAATGGCCATGAGAAACTCACTGTAAAAACATGATAAACCAAATGGATTAAATTAAAGTAAAAATGAGTATCTTGCAAGCAACTCTAGAGAAAATTCAATCGTGGTAAAATGGGATATTGATACTTGGGCATGATGAAAGTATGGATACAACAATAGATTCAGAAACGATGCTTCAGTTCAAATAGCATGCGACATCGAATCACAGAAGCAATATCTATAAATGAGAGGCAGGAGTTCACGGAGTATGGGAGCATTGAAGTCAAAATATTTTCCTATATCAACTCTGCCAAAGTAACAGATATTACATAAGATGATATAGATGTCAATCGAGAAGCTCGACAAGCTTGAGCATCTTTTAGCTCTCATCTATAAATAACGATTCAGCAAAGTGCTCTAGAAGCGTTGATAGATCTTAAAAGGAGCATGGATGAAATTGAGAGCCTTGAAGACTTGAAGCGATTGATCGGAGATGCTGCTTTTAAGAAATTTTCTCAAAACGTTAGAAATTGAAATAAAGCTGATCAACTTTCAAAGCATCTTTATCCAAAATAATTATCAATAAATGTTAATCTTAAATTTTTATATTCACTCAAATCATTACGATTTAAGCAAAATGAAAGACTACATAAGCTATGGCTATATAGTAAGGTTTGTAATATACAAGAACAGAAAAGATCTGATTTAAGTATTAATCAGATACTTTCAAGCAATTCTAATCCTGTGAGATTTCAAAATTGTTGCTACTTATGGACAAAAATGATTATTATTTGAATAAATCTAAAGTACCATAGCGAACATATTACTTGAACAACCAGCTTAAAAATGCATTAATATCCAAGAAAGATTTTATAGTGGCTAGTAAAGAATGTTGGAAGTTTTTTTCTCAAATATATAAAATAGACTAAATCATACGATATGCTATTTATAGAATAAAGCTGCTTTACTTGAAATATAGCCTTATCTATCTATGGTAAGTTATTTGTTTTACAATTAATAAAAGAGCTGATTGCTAATTATTTGGCTTTTATAATGCATAAAATGAGATTACTTTCTATAGCAAACTTATTTTTATCTCTAATAGTTACAAGTTTGTCTAGGGCTAAGGGATATAGCCATTCAACCACCAAATGGATGATTAAACCCCAAGTCAACTTTTGAATTGGTTAAATGGATAATAAAGATGTATTTAATTGGTTAAAAAACTATTTAAATGATGAAATTCGCTTATGCTGAGTCCATCCTGAGCTTAGTGACATAAATTTTATTGAATAGTTTAATATTTAATTCTCTAAAAAATGTGTAAATTTTCTATCAAATAAAATTTCTTTGTAGTTGCCGAAAGTTATGAATTTTCCAGGCTCATCTATGGAGAAAATCCTTAAATATTTCGTCGAAGAATATCAAACTTTTGATATCATTCGATAAACATTTAGAGTAATTATTATATATATAATTACTTAAAAGATTTATTATTATTACTATCATCTATTTATGTTTTAAAGTAATTGTTCATTGAAATCAGGAAGAAGATAACGACTTCCCTCCTCAAGCTAGATTTAGAGATAACCGATAAAATGATGAAGGTGCTTTTAGCAAAGAAAAACATCCCTTAATCTACTTTTTAAACAACATTTTCAATGAAAATTAACAAAACGCCTACAATATATTCTACAAAATTACAAATAACACACTTAGAGACTACTGGGATGTGTTCTACAAAGAGGGATATTTATACGCTTAATTAAAGAAATATATAATGCCTGTTTAGCAAGAAGATGCCAAAATCATCAATAGCATAACTAGTCCTAAATCATAGAAGAATTAAGGTAGCAAAAAATAGTGTCATGAAGCGAATAATAGAAAGATTCTAAAAATTCTACAAAAGAGTAACCTCTTACTAAGAAAGATTCTAAATAAAGTATAAAACCAAGAATTTAAATATAAGAATAAAAATAAACTACAGATCTATAATTAAAATAGATTGATTGAAATTGATAAAACTGCGAATCTAAATGTGGATGCTGTCATAAGATTGATTTTTAACATTTAATTGTATGAGTGCCCTTAATGTTTAAAAAAACACATACTATTGTAATGAAAAGTGCTCCAAGAGAGATATATGTTTCCATCAGATTGACTCGCAAAATTATTTAAATAAAATAGTAATTGTTCATATAACCAGGTTTGCATTATTTATATTTTATTAATAATTGTTAAGAAATATAAATAATGAGGTAACTTTTAATTGATGAAGAAAGTGCTAAGCTAATTCAAAATCCTGAAAAAGAGAGAATGGCATTATCTCTGTAATTTAGTACAGCAGATGTAGTGATTAAATGCGATGATAATTGTGATGAATTCTTAGAAAAAGAAAGCAATAAATCTTCTGATAATAAGGACAATACATTAAGCAACATTGAGAATGAGGAAGAGAAACTCATGAAAAGGGAAGAAAATAATCAAATAAAATAGTAACCATAATTGATATAGAAGTGGAGACAAAGAAATCATAAAATTGTTATGCTGACAAGACAAATTTGGTTTTAAAGTTTGATGAGAGTAACTAATCAGTTCTAAAGTCTTAATTGTTCCAGAATAAAGTATAGTGAGTTATTCAGGCTAGAGAAAGTAATCTAATTCAAATCTGGAGAGTTCAGATGGCGAAGATTTGAGCTTAAACATTAATAAAATGAAAAATGAACCAATAATTTAATAATAAGTACCAATAAAGCACTTTATTCATAGCTCCTAATTACCTTTAGGAACACTAAAAATTAATAAATAAAAGTATCTTCTCAGGCTGATTAATTATTGAACTATAACACGATGCTTTTTTGAAGCTGGAGTAAATAAAAGAATGTATCAAGTCAAGATAAACTCAGACTTAAGATGATTCAGGCTCTAAGTTAGGTTTATTATTGATTATTCTTAATTAAATGCATAATTTTAAATAATCCCAGCCATTGAATAAAGGCCATTAAAAGCAGTTATCATGGATGTGCTGCCGAGAGTGATCGACTACTACTTCTTCGATTAACCTTTTATTTTGTTATTTAATATACTAGAGAGGCATTTGAACTTGAAAATGGATTAAGTAGGATATTTACCATGTTTTTAATAAACTGCTCAAAATCAATCAAATTATAAATAAAATTTATATCCATTATTAAGCAATCACTATTGCAAAGCTTTGCTGTAAAATAGTGAAGTTTAGGTAGATATGTTTAAACTGTGAAGACAAACAGACCAAATAATGCGACTAATATGTTTTAGAGGTAGATAACTTTGAGGAAAATGATGCTTCAAATTCAGTGTCAAATTGAAAATAATCTACATATATGACCCAGATTCATATTAGAAATACGAGATATTTAATTGAAACAAAGAGAGTACAGCTTTTGAGATGTAGTTTAAAAATTAAGAGAAAAGATTCAAGAGATCACCCATTGCTTAAAAAAGGGAAAAGACTTTTATACTGGTTGACGTTCATTATGATTCACTCTTTAAAAAATGAGTTAAATTCCTAGAGTAAAATCACTAAAAACTGACTCCATTATTTGATTATAATTATTTCAGATGATGGTAATTGTTAACTGTTAATTATATTTAAATAGTTTTAATATTCAGAATATTAACATTTAAAGTATATAAACTAATAAGTAATAAATACGAATTTACTCAAATTAATACGTTTGTTCTTAATATATGACTGATTTTTTAATTTTAAAGTCGAAATTCTATTAAATAATTGTTTTGTTATTTTACTAGAACATTTATCTTGCTTAATTATGGAGTTTTATAATCTAATTAGAATAATACTAAGTCTTTATAGATTTATAACTTATTCATAAATTCTTATTAAGATTCCTGATTTATTATAAAGATAAATTTTTATCCACAAACTAGTCAAATTAAGGATCATTTAGAACAATATTTTTATATGTTTTTAAATCGTTAAAATCTATAAAAATTATAAGAAAGTTAATAAGGAAACTATGGTAACGAATTTAAATTGATAATTATAGTAGAAGAATTACTTAAAAATAGATTTACGTACAATATATAAGTAATTTAAACAATTCAACTATTTTAAAAAATAATATTTTTTAAAAATTAATTATAGATTATTAAGTATTTTAAGAAAACTTTATATCAGATTTATTATATTAATAATAATAATAATATTATGATCACATTGAGGTCTCTGGGGACCCCCGATCTTATAAGCATGTAAGCTTGTAAGGGACTAGCCCTTTAAATTAGGTTATAAGCTTCTTTCCGTGTATACTGAGTCTTCATCTTCTTCTTTTCTTTCCTCCTCTTCTCTTTGTTCTAATGATTTCTTTGCACCTTGTGGTGATTAGTTGTATTAGGTCGCTTTTTAAGAAATATGCGTGTTTTTTTAGGCATTTGACGTAAATCTTTGCTCTGTTAAGGTGTTCATGGTAGTCTGCACTGATTGAAATGCAGCTTGTCTCTCTAGCTGTGACATTTTTCAGAACTAGGATATTAAATAGTTTCATGAATCCAATTACGTATGGTCTTGTTTCTATGGCTGATCCTGTTTTGTTTTTTATGTACTCCCCAAGTTGTCCGTCATCATAGTTTAGGGTTTCCAAGAATCTGGGTCCACTTGGGTCGTCAAAGATGCTTGAAGATTCGTTAGCATAGTTCTTTATTTGTTTGAAGTAATTAGTTTTAATTGTGTTTAGCCAGATTGAAATGCATGATTCTCTCGTGTCAAATCTTTCTTATAGTTGCGCCTTAGAAATGGTATAAATCTCTTAATAGGATCCAGTTTAATAATAATTAATTTCTTAATTGTTAATTAATTAATTAAGATCCATATTTAGTACTCAATTTGACTTTGTAATTTCTTATTAAATTGCTATTTAGTACTAAATTTAATCCTTGACGTATTTGACGTCATTGTTCTTTAAGACTGGTTGATCTGTAGAAGGAAGTAAAGCATACTTCTTCTCTTCAGAGTCACTTTCTATTAAGTATGTTGGTTCGTTTGAGCTTTCAGGATATGAGCTATCGTTATCATCATATCTCTGTTTTTCCTCAACTGAACTCCAGTCTTCCTCATTGTTTGAGTATAATACTCTTTTGTAATGAGGTTGTGTTTCTATTGTGGAATGTGTTATTTTCATCTACTGTATAGTAGGCTTTCTCACTTTAGACGATACTACCTCTTGAGTCTAATATGATTGTTTTTCCTTCTATTGGAGGAGAAGGTGGTCTCTCGAGTCTTAATTCGCTTTGGACTCTTGTGAGTGCTAATGGAGCTCTAGTAAGTTATTTTTGGGGTTTTATAAACTTGTTGTTTATAGTGGCAAGTCTGAGCATTTGGAAGAGTTGCTGGGTCCAAAGTTGCACTTCGTCACTGTTGTTTTCTTAGTCGTATTGAAGTCTTGTTAGCTGGAGTTAAAAAGTGTTGACTCTTGCAAAATCATTTCTTAATATTTTTCTTGCCAAGAACGTAATTATTTCTAGTATGTGGAGTACCCATTAGTTTTTGTTTAGTTAGATAACTTCTATTGTGCATTTTGCTAAGTGTTAGAAGTCTTCATTTTCGAAGCCTCCTTATATAATATCCCTTTGTAATTTTCTCAATATACTCATTCTGTGTTTCTTATTTAATATTTTAACAGTCTTATTATAATATATTTATTATATTAAGTATTATTTCATCACCAACATTTGAAAGTTAGTGATGAAGCAAAAATATTATTATAATTATTCAGTTATTCCATCAAAAATTTCATCTAAATTTGAATGAATGATTACGCAGTCTTTAGTTAGATGATACACAATGAAAACATGTAGTTAAATTTCAAGCAGGATCAAACTCTAACTACTTTTGCTTTTGAGCTTTCTAAAGCATAAAGGATAAAATTAAGCGTTTTCATTTTGTGCAAATTGCCAAAGTTGATTAAGGTTGTTGGATTGTGTATTAGACTTTGATGAGATAAATAATGTAATAAGAGACAGACTGAGTTAAAAATGTGTCATAGAAAGTATTCAAGGTATTGAGATAAAATGCTTTCTCAAACTTTATATCAAAGTGGTCCTATAATCATGCAGTAAAGCGAATCAGAGGCATACATTTAACTTTTTCATAACAAATATGGTAATTCAAATTATTTTTAATATGTCCTCACATCAACCAAAGCACGTTTACAAGATGGATTTGGTCATGAAAGATGGATCTTGCTGGAAACTAAACCCCACATTAAAGTAAAATTAAAACCAAACTGTCTAAGTTGATATGATCACTCGTTTTGAAGTTATCTTCGCAATCATTACTTCATTCGTTTAATTGAAACATGTTTTCAAGATATAACTTGAGAAACAAACTAGCAGTACTAATAGAGTAGGGCATCCGCAAACTTTAAATGTGTATTCGAAAGCAAATCCGCAAGAAATATAGAGTCCTCAGACCAAATGCTTACTTCATAAATTGGTATTGAAATTTGCAAAGAATAGAAGGCTGTCTAAAAAGTAAAGGAGCTCTTGGAACTGAGTCTAAATTTAATATTATAAAATCAATAAATGAGATGCTAGTCTTCTTATGGAATGCCTCCTAAGAATGTCATTTGATAAATTTATCAGTAAATCCAGTAATTATGGGCAGGACAATGAGTTTGAGATAGTAGGCGGAATAAGCTAAGAGCAAATTAAAAGTGAGAGTTAAAATACTTTTGAGACTTTATATTCTACTATTTATACAACTCTAAAAATAATTTATGGAATCGGTATTTATTGGGAGTAATTCTACTATAAATTTTTGTAAGATTTTTTATATATTATTATAAATTTTCTTATAAATTAATATTAATTACAGCTATTACCCTTATTAATTATTATTAAAATTGAACCCATATTAATAAATCTTAGAAGCTGACATGGTTAATGATAGAGAAGGATAAAATAAAATATTGCCAGATAAAAGTATTGATATAATTATTCACAAAAATATAATAAATTAGGATCTTATTAAAAAAAAGAAATTTTGACATAAAACCAATTTTTGTTTGATTTAAACTACTAAAATTATTAGTATTTTCAATTAATTTGATCACATTTATTATCAGTAATTTGATTAGAATTAAAAAATAAATGATTTTGAAATAATAACAATTTCCTTAATATTTACATAAAGCAATCAAATTATAATTTTAATTTATAAAATAAAATAAATGCTTTTATAAAGTACTGGAATAAAATAACAAAATCCCATTCTTTCTAGCATAATAGTAGATCAACAACTAGGCATTGCTAATTTATAATAAACCTCGAAAGATTGATCATTTTATATGGTTTGTTTGGTAATGCTTCATCTTCTAGATTTTGGGAGTGAATAAAATGGTAAGTTGAATATTAAATATTTACATTTATCAAAGCAAAGTTAAATTTACAAGGTAGTAATAATTTCATCATAAATTATAAGTATTTAAATTGCTCAACTTGTTATTTATATTTTGGTTAATTGATAAAACTCATTATATATACGAAGTTAAATAAAATGTCATTTGATAGATTTAAGAAATAATGGCAAATCTTTCCAACATCCTGACATAAGTTATATTGTAAGAAAGTACTTGGTTTAATTCTCATTTTTATTCTTTAAATAAATGGCTATATTGACCATCATAAAATACAAAGGCCTTTATTACCGGGTAAGAGCATAGGTGGAAAATTAGCAATTTCCTTTGTTTCGTTGATTCTTGATGAGATAGAAATGTGATTAGTATTGATTCGCCGCCTATTGAAAGAAATGTATATCCACAAATATAAATTAACTTATTATTAATATTTTAATTCTTGCTACTAATTTGCTGGTAATAAAAACATGAAATTAATCGTTTACATTGATTTAAAGAGCATTGAAGCTTGATGTCAGTATAATAATAATATAATTTTACTTAATTTTTTAATTTATATGCAAAAGATATATAAATACAATAACAAAACCTACAAGTAAAGAGTTGAGTACCTCCAAAAATAATTATCTGTAGAATTTGTATTCACCTCATTGCTAGCTATGTGTCTCTATCGAAATTCTTAATAACAAGCTAATTTACAGTTATATCTTGAGGCTTTCGATAAAAATAAACAAAATCTATATTGATTTCAAGGTACATGGGTAATATAGAGAATCACGGAAATTGTTTAATGATTGTAGCGTCAGGATAATTTTTAATATGAAATTGAAATTGATGTTAAGCAATCAATAATCCAGGTTTCATTAAAATCTTATTAAAATTATATTAATGAAACCATAAATTATTATTATGGTTATGCTATATTAAAGCTTATTCCCAGATATTAAACATGAAAATATAAAATAATTAAGGGATCTGGGGCATGCTGAGAAAAAAGTTGAAGTACTTAAGTTAATTAGCGAATTATAAATATAATATGAAGTTTGTGATTAATTTTATTTAAGAATTATCATTTATTTTCTTAACTCATTAAATTATTGATAAATATATATACTTAATGCTTATTCAGATTATATTTCGCATTAATAATCACTTTTTATTTTAAATCAATTAAATTTCATCAAATATTGCACGATAGTTGTTGTCAATCTAATTTCATTTGATTTTATAGCCTATTATCACTAGATGCTCCAAAGTATCAATAATTTTTAATATTAATTTAGCCACTATTCCAAATCTTATGATATTGAAATCTTGATTACTATATCATAGGATTAACTTGTATTTTTATTTTTTTACTAATATTATTATCATTTTTAAATTAAATAACTATGTTTTGTTTAAATATTCAAAGTCCTATAATTCTATAACATATTATCTTAGTTTATAAAAGTCATTTTTTTAATTGTAAGTTATCAATTTATTTATTGAGTTTTTATACTAATGAAATATCTCATTAAATAACCTTATATTTTTTATTAAATAATTTTATTCGTTTTTTTGGCATTTTTATCAAATTAATGCTTCTAATATAAAAGTCTGATTTGATTTTTAATTGCGCAAAAAACTATATTAAGGGTATACTTATCGAATCTCCTACTTGTATTATTAACCTTATTTTTTGTTAAATTATTAACAAAAGTAAAGTAATATACTAAATGAGGTTCTAGATCTATTGTTATTTTGAAAAAATTCTTACTTTAGCCATACTACTTAAAGTTCTTTATATTCTATAGTTTACTTTTTATGATTACATTTTGCCGTTTTGAGGCTAAGTATTTTATATTTATTTCTACATTAGTAATTTATCATTGTTATAGTTTTGGGGTTAAACTATGAGGTTTGATGCAAGTCTGAGAGTCTCATTGGTAGTATTTATTAAAGTAAATTTGAATTTAGACAAGAAATTTATACTAATCTATTTATTACTGATTTATAGAATTACTGTTTTAAGTTAAAAAACATAAAAAAGATATTTTTTAGTAAACAGTTTTTAAAAATATGATTTAAATTGAAGAAACATAAAAAATACTAATTATATAATTAACTTGATTAAATTGTTATTCCATAATATCTTAAGGAATTATTTTATTAGAAAAAAACTACTCCAGTTAAATTTGAATTAAATTCCATAAATTTATAATTTTTCAACATAGAACTTTTATTTTATTAATTTCTTAGTTTAAAATATTTCTTACTTTTCGTGTTTTTACTTGTATATATTGACTTAGTATCTCATTTAGTGGTTGTTTTGTTTATTTATTTATAATTACTTTGGAAGATCTAATTATCTTTATTTGACCCTACTATAAATCTATTGCTCATGAATTTAATTTACCTAATCGTTTCTCACATTCAGATATTTTTCTAGTCTACATCTGACTCTGATTAATTAAAACTATAATGCTATGTTTATAATTCTCTTATATATCTTCAATTGTGTCTCACTGCTAGAAGTTAGTTATCTTTAAGTCATTTTGATTATTTACTCAAGAGATGTTATTTATTTTATCGTTTCTTTCATTTTTAAGCTTTTTCTTTAGTAACCTATCCAAAATAGAATCTAAAGCATTTATCAATTTTTAATTTTACTATATCTCTGATTTTTTTGATTTATGCCTAATCTTAGTAGGCCTCTTTAAATTATAAAAATCTACAAATTTCTACTCAAAATTTTGGTTTTCAATGTAATTTAATGTTTAATGAATGTATTGTTATTCTTTTGGGATTTTTAAATTATTGAAATTATTCTCTCTTTCCTATTTCTAATAACTTTCAGCATGAATTAAATTCCTTAAACATCATCTTTAGCTTGATTTTGATCTTTTATTTTAAGATTAACTCTATATATTTTCCAAGATGTGAGGATTATCAAAATCGTCTTAAGGTTTTTGTTCTTAAATTAAACTGTTTTATATGTATCATTTTAAATTTATCTTGGTTCGCTATTTTTTTTATGAAACTACTTTTTAAGTTATATTCAAACATGAATCTTAGACTTGATTTATTATTGATCTTTAATCATAAATTTTTTATTGTTTTTATACATTAGAACTATTCCCACTATAATTACTATTCAATAAATCTGGTTTCAAGTCGTAGGTTTTTTCATGAAATTATATGAATCATGCTTACTTTATTTTATATTTATAATTACTGAATCATAACATCTTCTCTTAAATTACAAGATTTTAGAAGGCCTTTATGATATTTCTGGCTGATCTCTACTTCTTCTATCCAGTCCTCTCATAGAGGATATATAGGAATAAATCTTTTATATCCCAAATATATTTCATGTATGGTGTAATAAATAATTCTTATAATATTCATCTAATTAAAGCCTAATGCATTAAAAAATTAAAAATAAGATATTAATAAAATACAAAACATTAGGAAATTTGAAACATTTAAAATATAAAAAACTATAATAAATTACAAAGTGTAAATTGTATCATACTTTACATATAAAAATGAAGAAAATTTAAAGTTTTTTTGTGGTTACTGTCAGATATTATTGCTAAGTATTTAATTATAAATTTCTTTCATTCTTTTATTAATGTATTATCTAAATTGATTATTATCTAACGAAGTCAAAATGATAAGAATATTTTAATAATAATTAGGTATAAGGAATCATTTATTCATCCTCTGTATAATATGATTGCTTAATATTATCGCAAGATGAATATACAAGTTTTTAACTTAAGATGATAAGCATCAGTTGTATTTAGCGATAAGTTTAGAGGTTATAAATTCTAATTGATTTAGGTAAGTAAGAATGGATTTGGTCAACTTACATAATATTTAATGAACGAAATAAAAAACACAATAAGGCAAGGTTAAATCGCAGTATGTGTTTTTAAAACCCATCTTATTTATTAATCTATAAAATTATAAATCTAATCAGTTATCTTAATTAATTACTACAACTTTTTATTTTGAAAAATTCATAATCAATATTATAGACAATCAACTGTCATCTATATAGATTGGAGCACGGTCTAGACTAATACAAATCCTTAGATAAAAAGGCAAATAGAGAGAGATGGATAATAACTTAAGGAAAGATATATGCACAATTATTAAATAATGCTGTATAAATATCTAAATGTAATCCTTTACTGTTAGAACTTTAAAATTCACTTATCTTGTTAATCTGCTTCCTCCTCTTTATTCAGGTACTGTTGGTTGGTCGTTCCTTCAGTTTTAGCACCTTCTTTTTTTCTCATCTCCTGGTCTTATGCGCTTTAGACGTCTTAAGTTTATTTCTGGTGAGGTTCAGACTTATTTGGGTTTCCAAACTGCTCCTATTACATTCTGCTTCTTCTCACCGCCTTATACTCTCTGTGTGAAAGGTATTCCTCTACTCAATTCTTTTGTCAATTATTTCCCCTCTTATTCTTCACGAATTAGCTGCATTTGATTCTGAACTCCGTTCTTCAGAACTTATTCGTCCCATACGTAGATCTATGAGTACATGTCCGTATTCTGACTTCCGTTCTCTTCAAGTTCTGCTTGCCATAACATATCGTTCCTTCTCTCTCTGATTGTTTCTAATGTCTTTTCTTTGACTGTAATCCCTGACTTCCCAATCTCCAATCTCATTAGGCCTACCTCAAGGTTGAACATCAGGTTGTATCTCTACATGTTTATCCAGTCCTTAGCAAAGATCTGAAAGATAGGTTCACCAACTAGTTCTAAAGCTAAGTGGTTTGTTATATGAATTGCCATCACACCTCAATCATCGAGATCTGCCGCTTGGTTTGTCTCGAGTTTGATAAAAAGGCAATTAATGCCCTATAACATTGATATAATAAGATCTTTTATTAACAAGTTTATTTTTGAATCTTTAAAAGGATAATTGGTGTGAGAGAGTTCAGTATATTAACTTTTAATTAGTATTAAATTAATTGAGAATAGGTGAGATTGGAATAAGTATTGTACTTCAGTATGAGATTAAGCCAGGAAATTATGCATTATAAGTTGATTAAATAAATACATGGAGTCTTAATTTGAAGAATTAGGATTTTTTCTTTATTGCTTTAGAATCTTTGATAGATAGTATTCTCTTTATCAAACAGTTCATATTGAAATTCTAAAGTTTTGGCTTTAATCAAGTTTTCTTCGACTATGTCACCTTTTAATTCATCAATTTCAAAAGTAACATGCTTCATATATAATGAAACTAAACATACATTAAAAGAAAATCATGAATCGTTAGGGGAAGAGATTTAAGCAATAGTTTTATTAATCTTATTTGATCTTAATTTTTGAGTTAGTTATTTATAAACTGAATAAACTTACTATGCTTCAATATATATTAATAAGATTTTAAAATACATTTTGAGCTTTGGAAATGTTAATGAAAGTGATTTATTTTTAGAGCTCTTATCTTTACTGTTAGTTAACTTTATCTTTTCTCAACCAGCTATTCGCTCTTAAAAAGTTTTAAACCTAAAATTAATTTATTCCACAACTTTTTGCTATTTTCAATCTAACCGTAACACTCTTAGAGACTTCCTTGTAGATTTACATGCATTAATCGCAATTAGAATATTTTTGTACTACTTTTATAAATCGTTGAACTTTAATGTTTACAAAGATGTCCAAGGTAAATTGAATCCTTATACTTTAGAAGGAATGTCTAATTTATAAATTTGATTTGTAGTGAGAATATTTTGAAGATGATTAAATTAACTAAGATATTTACAGATTTAGTATTTTCACTTATCTAAATGATAATCAAGAAAATTAATTAATTTGAAAAACTAATATTTAAAAAATGATGAATGATGTTGAGTTATTAAACATTTGAGGTTATTCTAGATATAGAACTCGTATCTTTATTTAATTTTGTTACTTATCTTTATTCAAACCATATTTAAACCTAAATTTTCACTACTTGTTTTGATATTTTTATACAATTTATGAAGAGAAAAAAAGTTGCTCATTCTTTCCAGGTGTTTAGTTATAGATTAAATCATTTTATAAGCTTCCTCGTTATATTTACTATAAATTTAAGCTTTTATTATACTTTATTTTAAATCAATATATAGTAATATTTAAGTAAAATCAATTTTAATTTTCATAATGATAGTTTTTGTTATTGTAATTTTCTCATTATGGGTAAATCATGTATTTAAATTATTCTTCTATGCTGTCCTCTTCATATCCGATTTCATAAGAAATAAAGAATGAGTAACTTTGATATTTTCCATTTTGCTCATTAAGATACCACACACTGCGACTTTATAAGCAAATAAACTTTTGCAACTCTCATTCGTAATGATTTGAACACTATAATTAAAAACTTATTAACATTTTAGAGAATTTTCACTTTGAGCAAAATCAGGTATATTTTAATTATGTTATTCGTGAAAAGTAACGAGGTGTCATCGCCAGTCTGCATTTTATTTAATGGGTACTTTAGAACTGTAACTAAAAGTAGTGGATCTGAGTTGTCACTAACAAGCTGAGGACATGATTCACACCTAAAGACTCATTTTTCTCAATAAAACCTTGCTTGTTAATTTAGAAAGATGGGATTTAGATCAAATAATTACATTTATTGAAATTAATGAAATTTAAATTTAATCAAGTGAAAAATTTTGCTTAAATTATATTTATTTATAATTTTTTATAAAAAATTTTAAATACAATTAAGTACCAAATTTATCCTAATTTTGGAAGCAACTTTGAATATGAACGTACCAGGAAATAAATTATTTTATTATAATTTTATTGTATAAATAATTAATTAAATTGATTACTGCATCTAATAGCAATGAGGTACTTTCTAGTCCTCTACAACAGCGTCAGGGTTAATTGCAAGAAACTTGTACTTAATATTAATATTTCTTTATAAAATTATTATCGTTTTTCATATGAATTTGTTTAAATACTCATATTCATTTCAATTACAATTATAACAGATAGCAGTGATTCTTCAGAGTATTCATAATTATCATTATTGAATAGAGTTTGTAATAGTGATTTTTTGTATTATTTGTCTTAAATCGCCCTCTGAATTTGCTTAGACTGCTCTCTATAAACTTTCGTCAAGTCATACCTACAATTTAAACAATTAATTTACAATAATTAAGTAATAAGTAAGAAATCCAATGAAAGTACTATTAAGTTGTTCATTCCTACATAACTTTGTTGGATTATTGTCGCGACTTTGTAATAAAAGGAAATTTTATAATATAAATAAAAATTTAAATAGATTGTAGGATATTAATTTTTTTTGATTAAAACATTTTAATTTATTGTTCTTACGAGCTAGCAATTATAATCTTTCTTTTTCTTCTATTTCTCTTAGTGATGTTACTATCACTTGATACATTTTGAATTTCAATTTATTAATCCTTGATTAGTAATTAAAATATTTATTAAAGCATATTGTATTTATTTGTTGTTTTACTATATTCCCATAGTTAATGAAGCTTAAGATTCATAAAAAATATATAAAACAATACTATATTAGGACAAAAAAAGGTTAAACATAGAGCTATTATCAATTTGTTACTTCAAAAACAATCACTTGAGGTATTAATTTTCAAACTAATTAGTAATATCTTCGAGTGCCTGCAAGAAGCAGCCTCTTCGTGACGTGAAGCTTCTGTTCACTTTGACTTAAGGCACCTTCCGACATTGCTCTGGCACTGTAAATTTGCACTTTCATTTTCAAGGTTATAGGTTGAGATTCTTATACTGCTTATGATTGTGGTGGCTGTGGGATTTAAAGGTTCCAACTGCTGCTTATTTGACTCTTCTTCTTGATCTTCAACATGCTTCTCGACATTTAATTTATATCCTTTTTCTTAAAGTTCTGCCTTTTTGTAATTCCTTGCTCTTTTTCTTTGATGTTATAAAAGATATATTAATTCAAATATTTTACCTTAAAAAAAAAGAAATAATTGTATATTAAAAATAATTCATAAAGATAGTTTAAAGTTTTAGATTATTAAAATTTTTCTTATATTTAATAAATAAGTAGTCTATTTTAATATAAATATCAAAAATACTTTAATTCAAAAGCTATAAAGAAAAGAATTGAGATTATTATAAAGTTTAATAAACTTTATTTGATTTATTTGATTTACTCATTATTTCAATAATTTAATTGAATTTTTTATGATTAATTTTTAACAAGTTCTTGAGGCATTTACTAAAATATTATAAAAACATGATTTATCTTTTGCATATCATATTATTTACGCTTGAATTCTCTATGTACTAACAAAGTTTGGCTTCATTGACTCAGAATAATATTTGAGAATGACAAAAATAAGATTCATAACGAAAATCATAATGGTTTATTTTATTATTTTAAAATTTCAAGACATTGAAAAAATAAAATCTGAAATTAATAAAATGCACTAGAATAATATTAGTCACTAAACTCAAACTAGTTAACAATAGTGAATTAATATGGTCAAATTATAAAACAATTATACATATTAAAATCGTTTTATGTCTTGGCACTAGTGCTTACGGTCATTTATAAACTAGTAAATTTTTAAATTAATATTTTAAATAATTGACTTATTGAATTGCAAGTACATTCAAAACCCCAAAACTCCTAAATGAGTTTTATATGTGCTTTGATTCTTGTGGGTAATATTGGGGATTAGGGTTTATTTTGATTTATTTTATTATTGTTAGATTCAATGAAATTTATTATTTTCATGGTTGAAAATTTTACTCTTTTATTTTTTATATCATTACTACATCTACATAAATGTTAAATAGATTTATTCCACTAGGAAAATTTAAATGATGGTACATTAATTTTTGCTTTACTTTCATAATTTATGAAAAATTAGTGAAATACTTTAATTATAATTGAAATTAATAATTTAAATAAGAAAAACTAAGCATGGTAGAGATGTGGGGTCTGGTTACTCAAAAAAAATTAGTAAATTACAAAAACACATCTATGAAAGATTTATTTCAGCAATAGGTATCCTCCAGAGTGATGTAAGCATTAGACTATTCGATAGACAAGAGTTTAGCTATGCATATTCAAGCACTGGCTCGTTAAATAGAGTATTGCAGGAAAATTACAATGCAGAAGACAATTCTGTTCTAAGATATTATTTCTATTCTTGGTAATACTAATACTGTAAGTCTAATCATTTTTCATTTTGTATTAATTTTTTTTACTTATTTTTATAATTATTGTAATTTAATTTTGTGAAAAATCTTCTCATAATTTTTAGGGACTCAATTTTTAAAATTTTTTTGAACCAATCTAGTTTAAATAATTAAATAAAAGGTTCCAAATAAGTTTTATACCAGATAGAAACTTCTATTAATAACTCTTTAGTTTAAAACTAGGTACTAAATAAGTTTTGGTACTATTAAATTAGTAATAATTAAAATTAAACAAATTTAGTCGTATTTTAATGGAATAAAATAATTTAAAATGGATATCCATATCTGAAACTTGAAATAGTACTTGCCAACTTTTTCCACTTATCTTTACAAGGTAAACCTACTATAAGATGCCCAAATTTAATATGTGTCAAAATTTAAGTGACATATGAATTTTAAAATTTTAACATTGATATCCATTTCATGATACTCTTAAACAACAACAGGACAAATGAAAATCTAAAAAACAACTTATAATTACTCGTTTGATGCACATTTTTATTTGAACTTTGCTAAAGTTGCCAAACTTGTTTGTATTAAATTAAAAAATGTAAACAAAAATACATTCTAAAGGAAGAAAAAGTATTGAATCGATTTTGAGAATGCTTTATCATTAAATAATGAAAAGAAATTATTTGTAAATGCCATAATTTACAAAGATGTTATAATGTAACTTAATAAAAAAAGATAAGTAATGTAAAAATATATGTAAAGAATAAAAAGTCTTGCCGAAGATAACACTCGAGCTAGGGCAAATTGGGGTTGAGGAATATTTTAAAATACTTTTCAGCGATTCCAAGCAAATGAAAGTTCTATGAAAGACCTCAGATTTAATGTCAAACTTCCATTAAGCAATTGCTGATGCCATTATCTCGACAATCAATATCTCTGATGCTCTCTGAATTTACAAATCCTCGGTTTTCTTGGCCAAATAACCGTAATATGATAAGTGCAACAACGCCCCAAGACTATTTCATTGCTAACTGACCATTTGTTTTTGACTGTGCATTAAGCAAAATCGAAACTTTTGTGTTTACTTTTGGAGCACCAACCAATTCAAAACCCCAAAACTCCTTAATGAGGTTTATAAGTGCTTTGTTTTGTAGGATATAGTTGGGGTCTTATTCGGGTTAGTAGAGAAAACGCAGGTTTTATGTGAATTCAATGAACATTTAATGAGTATTAGTGTACTTAAATAAAAAAATTTAATCTGCTTGTCATTGTTGTATCTATTGAATCTCGCTCTCTCTAGTGGCTCAAGTATGTCATCTTAGGATTATCTAGGATATGAGGGAGCTCTCACTATTACCATCTCTACTATACTTTTTATTTCTTCGCAGACATATTTTTAATTTATATGCTTCTTAGCTAAGTAAGACATTCTTTCCATGTCATTTTCTAATATAATAGCAGCAACTGCCCATACATCCCACTAAACTGAACCATTCGTTCACTTCTCTCTGATTGGGAAGTAGCCTAGAGTCCCAAGAACCTTTGATAATGTTACAATCTTATATCTTAAGGCTCTATTGAAATCGGTAACTACAACTTCTAAAGGACAGAGGTTAAGTATCACATTTTCAGGCTTCAAATCTCTATGAACATATCCAAGCTCATGCAACTCCTATACACCTTTAATTATATCTGAAAGTATATCATTCAAGTCATACGGATATCTGTTTTGATATAGATAGTCTCTTAGAGTCATTTCATATTTCTTTTGCCTTAGTGCGATGAACCCAAAGCCTAAAATAACACCGTCTAACTTAAGCAAGTTCTTGCAATCTCTTTTTTAAGATTCTCTAAGAACGATATATTCGTTAGCAAACTCATTCTAATACTGTTCATTCTTAATGAGATAGCTGAAAGGATATACCTTGTATGCAAACTCGTCGACTACTATAAGTTTTGCCTTGCTAGGCAACGTTTATATTCAAGTATTTTTCTATACAACTGCTAAGATCAACAGCATTTAATGCAGGAATATACATGGCTCTCTCTTAGAAGCATGCTAAAAATGTATTGCCTGCAGGTTTATTCATTGACTCATATCGTTTCTGACTCTTGAGCTTTTCTTACAACTCTCTTTAAAATTCAAGAGTATTAGACTTTCTCTTGGCAGGTAAAAGTTTTTAAGTCTCTTAATCTTAAATTGAAAACTCGCTTAAATGATGCCTTTGCATGTGTCTTTTAACTTTAGCTGAGTGAGTGTAAGACTCAATGCAAGTCGTGCACTAATACCTGCCATCCACCTTATCATGCTTGAAATAAATTTTCGGTTTACCAGAATGTATTTCTTCAATGTGCCTCTTCAAGCTCTACTCAGTTGAGAAGAAGTTTTAACAATCATTGCATTCAAAGTGTTTTAATTTTTCAATTGATTGCTGTTCTTTTAGCTCCTCAACATATTGAATTTATGTTTGAAGTCCTATCTCTGCTCTCCTCTTCTAGTTTTATACTTCAATTTTGAAGACCTATGCTTCAAACCCAAGAGCTCTTAACTCTACCTCCCTCTCTACATAAATGACTTCTTGCTTTTTAGTGGTGCCAAAGTTTAGCTATGATTAACCATTGCCAAGAGAGGTAGCTTTACGATTTAAGTTAGCCGCCATGTTAAAATTCAAATTTAAATTTCTATTAAAAAGCTCTAATAACCTCTCAAGTTATATCAACTATGTATAGGAGTTGGCATGCAGCACTAATGGTTGATTGAGAGGTGTTAAATTTCATATTTATACTTAGTTTATAAATATAACTTCTCTAATTTCATGCTTAATATTTTTTATTTTGGCACCTACTTTGAAAAATTTCAGATTGGTACTGGTACCAATTAGGTTTTGAACCATTTTGGAACTTTTCCATTAAAACCTCATTAGTTTAAAACTAGGTACTAATTAAGTTTTGGTACTATTAAATTGGTACCAATTAAAATTAAACGGGATTAGTACCAGTACTAATTAAATTTAAACAAATTTAGTACTAATTTAATGGAACTAGATTGATAAAAATGGAGCTCCATCTCTGCAGTTTGTTACAGCTTCTGCCAGCTTTCTCCACGTATCCTTACCAGGTTGACCTCCTATAAGATGCCCATGTTTAATACTAAGATTTTTAACATTTGGATCCAGAACTCTATATATTAAAATTTGAAATTCAATAACAAGAGAAGGAAGAAGGATGAATCTATAAGTACTGCAATGAAGAGGGTTGAAGCTTAAGAAATGATCTCAAGATTTAGAAGCAAGGAAGATCTTTATCGATACCTCACTCAGCATGGTAAATATATGACATATATTTAACCACATACTATAGTGGGTTTATTCCTTCCAACGATGGAAGGTACCAAAATTTCATTCTTAAAAGCTATTCTCTGAGATGAGAAGAAAGCCTTCAAAAACAATGAAATAAAGTTGATAGATATACCAAACTACCCAGAGATTTCAGTCACTAATCTCTACGAGGATGCGATGAATGATGAAGAGTTGGTCGTTTATCTTACTACCAAGAAACAACTCTCCAACAAAACTTCCAGAAAGGAGCTTCTTCTTTGGTGTTCTTGGCACTTTAAGAGAGAGTTATCTCAGAGAGATCATTGAAGAAGCTCACAAGAAACGTTACTATATTTCTCCTGAAGATCAAAAGAAGCAAGGCATACTAATAAGCGAGACCTGGCTCGCAGAGCTTAAGAAGAATCCATTCCTCTCTAGTAAGCTTTGACATATAACTTTGTAGGGAAACCTGGAACTGGTATATTCCTAATGAAAGAGCATGCTAAGGTTCACAGAGAGAGGAAGTCATAGACTATTCATTAAGTGAGCAAGAGACTTTATAAAGATGCTTAAAAGCCAGATGAAATGAACATTGATGCAGGAGCTGGCTCAAAGAGAAGAAATATGGGCCCAAGCAAGACATAAGAAGAAGAGAAGAAAGAGAAACCAAACCCATTTATGGGTCAATTTTTTAATATGTGAATATATTCATTCGTTTAAATCTAAAACTTATTTATAAACATTCATTCTTCCCTCTCTCGCACATACTGTTGTCTTATCTACGCTCACTCTCTTACAGCTGCTTTGAATTAAGTCTACTGTATCGATGGGCAAGTCATGCATAAGATGATACAGAAGCAGCTTCTTGTAATGAGTCTTGATTTAACTCCAGTAGAATTCAATTCCATTAAATTATGGGATATAAGGAGCGTTATAAACAGGAGTTATGTTTAGTTCTTCATAGGCTTTCTTAGACTCCTTAGTCTTATGAACTGAAAGGTTATCAACAAACAGGATGATCTCTTGATTGCTATACTTCTCTCTGAGCTTATGTAGGAACTCTATATACTACTCTCACTTAATAGAGCGAGGGTGAATGACATTACTCTCTAAGCCTGAATCTTCACTTATACCAGCTAAAACTGCATGGGTGACTACCTTTACTTTTTAGTCATAAACTTCTATGTTATCATACTTCTTGTACCATGACTTATTAATAAAAGTGTTGAACGTAAACACAGCTTCATCTGCATGTATGAACTTGATGTTATTATCTATAGCTCTCTCCATTTAATCATATATATAGTTTAAAATATTACTATAAAATGGCACCGTAAAATCAATAACTCTCTTCACTCTGTTAACAGTCTTGAAAGTAATACCATTTCGTCTATAAATATTAGCTATAGTCTAAGGAGAGATGCGCATGTCAGGAAACATGCGATGAAACATCACAGCTCGCTAATCAAGTGGAAAGTGTGCCCAATACATCAAAGTCTTCGAGTCGCATAAGTAGTCAATATGATGATGTGAGAATTTTAATTATATTGCTGGATGTTTCAAGTGCCTGTGTTATAATGCTAAACAGTTAACATGCAATGATATCTAATAGTTGAGGCACTCTTGCATAGGAACTTTGCTAAAGCTACATAATTCAGCACTGGTTTGATTCGTCTATATTAATACTCGAATCATATCATAGCTTGAGCAATATATCTAAATATATGTCATCATAAATTTACCATAATATTTGCAAACTTATATTTCTCATTTTGGAAATTGGCCTATTTTCTCTACTAACCTCAATAAGATACCAACTATACCCTACAAATCAAAGCACTTATGAACTTCATTAAGGGGTTTTGAGATTTTGAATGACCTCAAATTCTTTGTCAAACTTCCATTAAGCAATTGATGATGCCAATATCTCGACAATAATTATCACTGATACATTTTACAACAATCAATCCTATGTTTTATTGGCCAAATAACCGTAATATAAGAAGTTTAACAACGCCCCAAGACTATTTCATTGCTAACTGACCATGTGTTTTTGAATGTGCATTAAGCAAAATCGAAACCTTTGTGTGGACTTTTCGAGCACCAACTAATTGTGAGCTCTTGAGATCATTTAAGGTCTTGCACAATATAATAATTGAACTAGGTTAAAGTGCGGAAGTGGAACATTTATAAATACTTTTCAGCAATTCCTAGTAAATGCCTGCTGAGATATAGCAGTTTCCATGAATGACCTCAGATTCTTTGTCAAACTTCCATTATGCAATTGCTGATGCCATTATCTCGCCAATAATTATCTCTGATACTCTTTGCAACTATCAATCCTATGTTTTCTTGGCCAAATAACCGTAATATAAAAAGTTTAACAACGCCCCAAGACTATTTCATTGCTAATTTACCTGGTTTTTTTGAATCAAAACCCCAAAACCCCTTAGTGAGGTTTATAAGTGCTTTGATTTGTAGGGTATAGTTGGGGTCTTATTGGGGTTATTAGAGAAAACGCAGGTTTTATGTGAATTTAATGAATATTTAATAAGTATTAGCGTACTTAATTCAAACGAATTTTATTTGCTTGTCTTTGTTATATCTCTGGAATCTTGCTCTCTTAAGTGGCAAAAGTATGTCATCCAATGTTTACCTTGGATAAGAGGGAGCACTGATTATTATCATCTCAACTATCTTTTTTATTTCCTTGCATACATTTTATTACTTAATATGCTTTTAAGCTAAACTGATTGATTATTTTTCAAACTTTGTACCAAAGTAAGCCATACTTTCCATATCACTCTCTAATATAATAGCTCTAATAGCCCATACATCCCACTAAACAGAGCCATTAGTCCATTTCTCTCTCATTGGGATGTATCCAGGTGTCGCATGAACCTTTGCTAAGGTTACTATCTCTTATCTTAATGCTCTATTGAAATCTATAACAACTACTTCTAAAGGGCAGAGGTTTATCATAACATTTTCTGGCTTCAAATCTCTATGAACATATCCAAGTTCATGTAACTCCTTGACACCCTATATCATATCTGATAGTATTTCATTCAAATCATCTGGGTATCTGTTATGATTCAGATAATCTCTCAGAGTCATTTCATATTTCTTAAGCCTTAATGCGATATAACCGTAGCTTAAAATGACACCATTTAGCTTAAGCAAGTTCTTGCAATCTCTTCTATATGCCTCTCTAAGAATCATGTATTCGTTAGCAAACTCATTTTGGTACTGCTCATTCTTAAGTAGATAGTTGTAAGGATACACCTTGTATGCATAGTCATCAATTACAATAAGTTTTGGTTTTGCAGGAACGCTTATTTGCAAAAAGTTATCAATACAACTGCTAATATCAATTGCATTTAATGCAGGTATGTTCAAAGCTTTGGCTTAGAAGCATGCTAATATAGTGTTGCCTACCGTTTGATTCATCAATTCATGCAGCCTCTATCTCTTGAGTGTCTCCTGTTAATCTCTTTATGACTCAATAGTATTTGATTTTCTCTTGGCAGGTATAAGCTTTTAAGTTTCTTTATCTTGAATCAAGAACTCGCTTAAGTAATGCTTTTGCATATGTTTCTTCACTTTTGCTGAATGGGTGTAGGACTTCATACAAGTTGTGCATTAATATCTCCCATCGACTTTATCATGCTTGAAATAGATCTAAGCTCTACCAGAGTGTATTTCTTTGATGTGCCTCTTCAAGCTAGAATCAGTTGAGAAGAAATTTTAGCATTCATCACATTATATTGCTTTAATCTTTTATACTGGGAGCTGTTCTTTTAACTCCTCAACATCTTCGATTAGCGTTTAAATACCCATCTCTGCTCTCTGCTCTCTGCTTCCTGATATTTATTTCTAGAACAAACACCTCTGATTCAAACTCAAGAGCTTTAAGCTCTGGTTCCTTTTCAATGTAGATGATCCTCTGGCTTCTTAGTTTAGCCAAAGTTTAGCTAAGATTATCCACTGCCAAGAGAGACTGCTTTGCGATTTAAGTTAGCCGCCATGTTTAAATTCAAATTTAAATTTCTATTATTAATAAGTGAAAACTTCACTGGCTATACTAACTTTGTATAGGAGCTGGGACTGCAACAACAATGGTTGAATCTTAGGTGTTAGACATCATATTTATACTTAGTTTATAACTATAAATTTTCTAATTTTATGCTTAATATTTTTAATTTTAGTACCAACTGAGAATAAATTCAGGTTGGTACTGGTACCAATTAGGTTTTGAACCATTTTGGAACTTTTCCATTAAAACCTCATTAGTTTAAAACTAGGTACTATTTAAGTTTTGGTACTATTAAAATTGTACCAATTAAAATTAAACCGAATTAGTACCAGTACTAATAAAAATTTAAACAAATTTAGTACTAATTTAATGGAACTAAATTGATAAAAATGGAGCTCCATCTCTGAAGTTTGTTACAGCTTCTGCCAGCTTTCTCCACGTATCCTTACCAGGTTGACCTTCTATAAGATACCCATATTTAATACTAAGATTTTTAACAGTAGGATCCAGAACTCTATATATTAAAATTTGAAATTCAATAACAAGAGTAGGAACAAAGATGGAATCTATAAGTACTGCAATGAAGAGGGTTGAAGCTTAAGAAATGATCTCAAGATTTAGAAGCAAGGAAGATCTCTATCGATACCTCACTCAGCATGGTAAATATATGACATATATTTAACCACATACTATAGTGGGTTTATTCCTTCCAACGATGGAAGGTACCAAAATTTCATTCTTAAAAGCTATTCTCTGAGATGAGAAGAAAGCCTTCAAAAACAATGAAATAAAGTTGATAGATATACCAAACTACCCAGAAATTTCAGTCACTAATCTCTACGAGGATGCGATGAATGATGAAAGTTGGCAGTTTATCTTCCTACAAAGAAACAACTCTCTAACAAACTTCTAGAAAGGAGCTTCTTCTTTGGTGTTCTTGGCACTTTAAGAGAGAGTTCTCTCAGAGAGATCATTGAAGAAGCTCACAAGAAACGCTACTCTATTTCCTTTGAAGATTAAAAGAAGCAAGGCATATTAATAAGCGAGACCTGGCTCGCAGAGCTTAAGAAGCATCTATTCCTCTCTAGTTAGCTTTGACATATAACTTTGTAGGGAAACCTGGAACTGGTATATTCCTAATGAAAGAGCATGCTATAAGGTTCACAGAGAGAGGAAGTCATAGACTATTCATTAAGTGAGCAAGAGACTTTATAAAGATGCTTAAAAGCCAGATGAAATGAACATTGATGCAGGAGCTGGCTCAAAGAGAAGAAATATGGGCCCAAGCAAGACATAAGAAGAAGAGAAGAAAGAGAAACCAAACCCATTTATGGGTCAATTTTTTAATATGGAATATATTCATT
>ARYC01000192.1:0-22970 GCA_000711775.1 Oxytricha trifallax | reverse complement strand
TGGTACACAATCCTCGTGATTTTAATTAAAATTAATGTTAATTTAGTAAATATATGTAGTTTTTCAAGCAACTTTATCTAATTTGAAAATGCTTTGTATTTTTGAAAACAATATTTGGTTTTAACTATTTTTGTGAAGCTCCAGTATATTTCACAATCCTAATTTAATATATTTATTTTCAATTTTAAGAATTTAAAAGTCTGAGTTTATATATTTAATTAGAATTATCATTTAAATCACTCAGCAGTACATTCGAAGATTAAACATTATTTTATTAAATAATTTTTAATGGTATTATTGAATTATTCTAAACATATTGGAATTCAAGGGTCAATATTATAGATTAATTAATTGAAAAAAAAGTAAATTGTAGTTAATTAAATATTAAGTTGTGTGAGTGTTGAACATTTAATAAACTTATAAATATGAATGATTATTATAACAAATTCACTGCTCATGGAGTTTTACTAAAAGACCCACTATTATTTATTAAATAGTATTACTTTCATATTTAATCTTCACAAAAATACTTCTTTTTTATTCAATGATTGCCTAATTTAATTAAATTTAATGTTTCAGGCGATATTAGTAGAATCGAATAAATAAAATTAATAAGCTTAGGAATAAATGATAACCATGCATCCAAATCAGGGAGTTCAAATGAGTGAACCCCAAAACCCCCTCACTAATTCTTTCATTCTTAAAATTATTATACTAACTGCATAACTATAAGTATATATTGTAAAATTCCTTTGTGATTGACGAGTATTTGGCAACAGGAAATTTGGATCCAAGAGAGAAATTGATTGAGATCGGAGGTGGGAATTAAACAGACAGATCATCTGCTCTATTTGAATATCATAAATATTCAAGAAACTATTCTTTCAATAGATCAAAGCGTATATGGTATTTTAGTATAGAATATCAGAGTATGGGTAAAATGAATGGAATTTAACTAATAAATAATACTAACCTCACTGCAAATACCAAATCTACTGATACCAAGAGCAGGAATAACAACTAAAAGCTTAAGTCTAAACTTAACTCAATTTACTTGATTAAATTATGGTTGCATAGTTAAGTTTAACAAGAAGTAAATCAATGCGTTTATGTATAACTCTAGTGATGCGGTGAGTCCTAGCACCACTTAAGTTCATAGTCGGTTATGCGGAAGTGCCAGTGGATCTATCTCACCATTTTATTATTTTATTTTTTTTATTATTTTAAATCAGGTTTAGCAAAAGTGTTTTTAAAATATTCACCAGCAATCACTAGCTATTCAAACGGAGCTTACAATAACAATGGAAATAACTAGTCACAAAACACTATTCACATGGAACTCAATGTTAATCACAACTTCAAGAGAGCAATAGCCTCTAGCGTCACAAAAACAATATTAAAATCACACAATTTATTTTACATAATCATTAATTAAAACATTAATGTAGATTATATTTACTTGGTGATTATAAACAAACGCCTTTGGTGTCTATGTTTCAGAATAGAATTCCGAATTAAATAGGTATGTTCGATAAGAAAAAAAGGAGCATTGAAGTTATGGAAAACATAAAAAATAGGATTCAACAATCAAATCAGCAGATGAAGCCATAGTAAACTCAATCAAATAATATCCTCACTTTTAATAGTACAGGTACTCTAAATTAGGAGGAATAAATATAATAATCAGTGCAGCAGGAATTAATTTAAAACAAATAAAAATTAATATCTTAAAATCATTTGCAATAATAGAAAAATGCCGCAATAGGTATTAAAGATAAAACATCACCAAAGATCTCCACTTTCTTATAGAATTTTAATTTAATTTATTTCTTCAAAAAAGAAGGATTATAAATTAAGCTATAAGGTATAATTTATTATTAAAAGTTGCATTTCTTGGGCAAATTCGTGAAAATAAGTAAGAAGAAGGAAGAACCCAAGCAAAACTAAATAGTGCCAGAACCACTCCAAAGCACTCATTCTCAGTAAAATAATATCAAAACTTTGATACTTAATAAAAATTCAGATGACACAGCTATTCGGAGGTAAATCCTATTGGAATATAATTAAAGAAAAATACAATAATAGTAGTAGAATAATAATTTACAAACTTATTCTAACGCATGCATAATTAAGAAATAAAATGATATAGTCAAGGAAAATTTCAGAAAAGCCCTCATTAAACTGGCTTTGTAAAATAAGATTTATGTTTCTTTTTCCTCAAATCCCTTTAAACTATTAGCAATATAGATAAATGAATTTGATCTATAATTATTAAAATTGTAATATATGTATCACTATCATCTTTTGGTGAATGAGCCCTAGATGTACCTTTCTGATATGAATAATATTTAAGGTTAACGAGGCAATCTAAAACATTTCAATATATCCTACCTGGACGATGACATTGAAGTAACTGATTTGCAACTATCCCCAAACCACCCTCCCTAGAAACCTAAAATCATTCACAACATGTCTCAATAGCCAATGAGTGCCTAAAATAAAACCTCAAAAGCCTTTACATTCAAAACTAAGTCATCTCTGGTCTAGAGAACTGCAATTAGTAGTAATTACCTTAACTTTGAAATAACAAGCAAAAATGATGAATCTGATCAATATCTGCCATTGAATAATTGTAATGAAATTGGTGCTTAGGTTAGTTCATTGTTTTACAATAATAAAGAAGAGGTAAAATTAGGTTTAACAATGCCAATCAAATCTTAGAATGGAGTACATCAAAATGAAAGTCAGAAAGCTTAACTATTTTAATTAATTTAAATTTATAATTGAGATTCTTTAAGAATCAATACTATTTAAATTACTAGATATATTATAGGTTGAATAATCAATATTTTTTTGTATACACTATAATTAATAGTGAATGAGAGGAAGATTTCTCATTTTCGTAAAATTAATTTTGTTTTAAGCTTAACAGACTCTTAATGTTGGCAGAGGCAAAAGATATGAGGATTTCTTACCACTTGAAAAAAGGCAAAGCTCATCAAACCAAAACTTTATTTTTATTTGAGTTTCTAATTTCTTTTTTCTTTTTTACAAGGCAATATATTTACAGCTTTATTTTAAACTCAAAGAGCAGACTCAGAAAAATAATATCTAATGTAAAGATTTGAAGCAGTAACCTATAATGCCAAACTTTGCTTTGCATGCTCAAACGTATAATTAGATATATTATGAAGTAAACTTTTGACTCTAATATTGTAAATATGCTCGATCATATTATTATAGGTAATTATCAATATTTTGGAGTTTTAAAGGGATTATTAGTATATTTTATTTATTTAATTATATAATAAATTCACATTCAATGCGTCCTATCAAATTGAATAAATGAGTCTTTAAATATATTTGAAAACAATACAATAAAATTGTAAATAACAATATCGCTTATCTTAAATAAATTATGAGAATTTGAAATTAATTTAATATGCCAATAAGTTTAGTTGATAGCTAAATACATGAATAAATGCTTCTTCTATATAGAAATGAATTTTTTTATTAACATATTAAAAAAGAATTTTATTAAATTTTTAACAAATTAAAAGATTATTGTTTTGAGTAAAGTATATGCTCCTCACTAAAAATATAAATCAAATTCATTGATTTATAATAGTTGAAAAATAAATCTAGAGCTAAATTTTCTGAAATAATTAAATATAGTTTTCAAAATTAATTGCAATATAGAAATTATGAAATCTCGAAATGAAATCTCAGAAAGATTTAAAGTTTTAAAACATCACTATTATATTAGTGAATATATATTTAATTTTTACTCTTCAAAATAATTCATTTAAGTGGTGATTATTTAATTTTCTAAATTTCTAATATAAATATGAAGGAAAAATTGTTAGATCAAAAATAAGCTAGAGCATGATGAGGAAAAATTCTAATATAATAATTCTTTATTAAAGATATCACTCATAAGCTTTAGAAAAGTTAAATTTGTGCGATTTATTCATTGTTGATAGCCTATATTTTGATCTTTTGTTTTAATATTAATTAAGTGTCGATTTTAAAAAATATATAATAATATATATTTAAATTTATATTTATAATATTTTTAATTCATTTAAAAAATAGAGAGTATTAATTTTCTAAAAATTATTGCTATATATTTTATAAAAATCTTTTTATTTATTTTTCATTTAGGCCACTATATTTAAATTTAAACTGTAATATTTTTGAATTTAATGCAAAATACATTTTTTAAAAATATGATCGATGTATTATTATATGTATTCACAACATGTTAGAAAATTATGTTTATTATTATTTAAAATTTCAAATTATTGACTTCACTAAAAACCATATAAATTGATTGATGTAAAAATAATGAATTTTATAAGAATTGATAAAATAGACATCTTAAGATTCTAAATCTTGGAATTAATAATAAAAATATTTATAATATAATTTGAAACATAAAACATTTTAATTATATCAGTTTTTAACTTAAGATTTGTAAAATCTAATATTGAATTAAAATTTTTTTATTAAATAATTATTTAATTTTTAATTGGTATTCTCTAAATATTTTTTATCTAGGTTTAGATTTGTATTAAAATTTTAATTTTTCTGATTATTTTTCTTAAATAATTTGGCTATGGGGAAGCATCCTCCCCCCCTAATGTATACTTTTTATTTTGTAGTCTGATAGAGTTTTTGACGCTGAGTAATAGTAGCTGATAAACATGGTGTGTGCGAGCAATAGTTTTTGAGCTTTGACCTCTTATAAGTCATAAAATTATATATAAAATCATCATAAAATTGACAAAAATTTTCAATTTTTCTTTTAATTTTTATTTTTATAAAATTATTGATTTAAGTGATAAGAAAATATATAAATCTTATTTATTTATTAACAATAAATTGAAACTAATTGTTTTGCATTTTTTTAATAAGAGAGAATAATTTTATTTTTTAATTTTGTTGTTAATAATTAAATAAGATTTATATATTTTGTTAAATTTCTTATTTTTCAAATTTTTTAAAAATTAAAAATTTGAAGAAAAATTGAAAATTTTGTCAATTTTATTATGATTTTATATATAATTTTTTGACTTATTAGTGGTCATAGCTCAAAAACTATTTCTCGCGTATCCCATGTTTATTGGCTACTATTACTCAGCGTTAAAAACTCTATCAGACTACAAAATAAAAAGTATACATTAGGGGGGGAGGATGCTTTCCCATACCAAAAATTCTAGCAAATTTAATGATGAGTGTCTTGAATAACTGGTCCACCGAAGGTAACCCAAAAGAGCTCTACGATCTAAATGCTGCCTAAACACCTGAAGAAAAAGAATAAATTCAAAACGATCCTTCACTCTACAGTTTCACTTTGGATAGATATAACCTGCCATCTATTTTGATAAAGGTCCTCAAGTCTATGCGAGCAAATATAATAATAATATGCATATATTATTAAGTTTCATTATAAATCAAACTCTCTATTTCAAATATGATTAAGATAGTGTAAATATGACTAATTAATTTTATGCGTAAAAATGAAGTTTGTGAATTCATAGCAAACTCTCACTATGACAAATTACGTTCAAATTTACCAAATGACCTCTTCGATTAATATAAACTATTCAAAGAGGGTGATAAGATTAGTTTCTTGATTTGCCTCCTAGACCAAGATAAGGATGTGTATTTTTACTAAATGCAAGCTCAAGGAAAGCTAGACAGAGTGTAGACATTGAAAAATATTGCTGGTTAATTCTTCAAGCTTGAAAACTACAAAAAAGCAGCTAGGATTTACTAGAAGATAAATGGTTACTATAACTTTGGGGATGTTGCAAACAATTTGCAATTAGATTGATACATATACAATTTGAACTAATGCTATATTAATCATAAAATAACAATCATGCCAAGGAAGATGAAGAGACAGAAGAATTTAAAAAGACTCATGAAGAGCTCAGACTACTTAAAATCACAAGTTTTATGAATTTGGTGGTCTGCAAATATAAAATGAAGGAGTTCTCAAGTATAGTGGGCATCACTGATTAAGTTATTGAATTGGACCCTAAAAACATCAAATGCTTGTATTTCATAAAATTTAATTTGAAGAATTAATTTTATGAAAGTCAAAGATATTTTTGAAGACATGAAAAGACATAAATCAGACAACGTTGAAAACACTCGTAAAGTGTTGAGATTAGACAAGAAAACAAAGACTTTCGTGCTTGACTCATGGAAGAACCTCCGTGTAGGCCAGATTATCCAAGTCCGCCAAGATCAATACTTAGTATTTACAGATTGGTATTGAGATTTGTTAATTTATTATTGAATAAATACTTCCCAGCTGACTTGGCTTTGCTGAGATCATCCAACAATAATGGTATTGCCTACGTAGAGACTAAGAATCTCGATGGAGAGACAAACCTCAAGCACAAGTCAGCTCTGAAAGAGCTCTAAGCCGCTGTCGTTGACGCTTCAGCTTGCACAACCTTTAGAGGTACCTTAACATGTGAATTATTAAAACTTTAATTACTATATAATGGCCAATGCATCTTTACTAAATTATTCAAATATCTTGTGTATTTATTTAACTTGTGAAGCTCCTAATGACTAACTTTACAAGTTTGAAGGTACAGTTAAAACTGCCGACAATGTAACCTACTCCCTCGACCACAACTCCATTCTATTGCGTGGAACTTCCCTTAGAAACACCGAATGGGTCTATGGTATTGTCATCTACACTGGTCACGATTCAAAGATCATGAAGAACTCCAGCAAGTCACGTACCAAGTTCTCAAAGTTAGAAATCTAGACTAACAAACAGATCATCTTGTCATATTTAAATGACGAGAAATTCAGTAATACTGTACTCTAGAATATTTACAGAAATGGAAAGTAAAATTATGTCAAATGTACACAAATACATTTTGTAGATAAATCTTGATCTTTTTATTCCAAATCTTGATTTGCATTATTGGTGCTTCATTCAATGAACTCTGGACTCTCAGAACTGGTTAAACTTACCACCCATACCTCAACCTTGTTAGTGTGTATTTTAATTTTATTTCTTAGAGTTTATCAAAAACTATAATTTTCTCAACGTGTAATACTTAGATTTGCAATGATTAATTGAATTTGTAATGAATTGTTAGTGAGGATGACGTTGACAAGAATTTCTGGTAAGGTTTATTTGCAGACAGTGTCACTAGATTCGGTACATGGCTTTTACTTTTCGCAAACTTCGTTCCTATCTCTTTGATTTAAGATTTATATAATATTTTAGGAAAAAATTGGCTCTTGTTAACTGTGGAAAATACTTCGGATATTTCTTCAAGGGAAGAGATGATGACAACAACAATTATTCATATAAAATCATTCAATAAAATAAACATGTATCTAAAATGAAATCGTTTGCATTTTTTAGAAATTTAATGATAAATTTGTTATTATTTGTTCATTGTATCTGTATTTGATTTCATTAAACATTATAAAGCAAATCTAACTTCCTGATATCCTCCCCATAATTAAATGGTGGTATTAAATCCTGCACCTATAGGAAATGAATATTATTTATAACTGAAAAACCTAAGAGGCATATTTATTTTTACCCCATATTTTGGTAAATTTCAACATTAAATTAAATAAAACTTAACTTACCCTTTTATAAGGACCAGTGGAAGCAGTGGTAGTCTAACCGTCTCCTCCTTCATCTTTGTCTTCTCTCTTGAGTCCTTTCAAATTAGTTCTCAAGTTTGCTTTCAACTGTTCAAAGGGGGTCAATTCTCGGCCTACCCCAATCCCTATACTTGATGAAGTAATCCCTGAGCTTGCGTGATATTTAAAATATTATATTGTTATATATTAATTTGTAATAAAACTGTAAATATGATAAAATTAGATGCAGATATTTAGACTCATTCTTTTTCATGTAGAGAGTAATATTTCTTAAAGTATAATCAAGCCAGGAGGAAGATGGCTATTTTAAGTATATTCTTATGTATTTTACTCCTCTTCTATCGAATTTGCTGTTAAACTATAAAATAATGATTAAAATAACGCAATTCCACAACTATTGTAACTTCTAGTGATATTCTTATATTTCTTAAATAAATAACTTACAAGTTCTGTCCCAATAATATGCCAGTTTTAAGCATCAGTTTCGTAATGAGAATTACGCATCAATTAGTAATGTTTCAATAGAGTAGTCCAATTTCCTTCGTTTTTCTTCAACTCTTTTAAATCACCAATTAAGCCTCCCTTGAATTATTCTTAAATTTGTATTTGTTTTAATTGTTAATTTATAATATGATAAAAACCACATACTACTATTAGATTATTACAATTACGAATAATACTTGACAGTAATGGAGAATGTATAAAAGTTCTGGAGTACAATATATTGAAAGAAGGGTATTTCCTGTTCTTTGTTAAATTACACCTCAATGTAAGATTTACAAGGTTTTTGGATTGGTTGCTAATTTTGTACAGGCATTACATTGGTTTTATTTGAAATCATGCAGTCAAGTGAAACGATGCTAATTTAAGTATATAGGTTAAAAATATTTCAGCAATACAATAGCAATAGAATTATACAATAAATATAATAATGATGTTAAATTTAGTGTCATCTTCCCCTTTCTGAATTTAATTTTAAGTGCTCATAATTCCAGATAATATAGATTGAGGTCCACCACTTAATTTATCCACCATGTTATTTTAATATTTCAAATATTTGAAAATGTTTATGTATTTATTTTATTTTCAAAATTCCAATCATATTTTCAACTTTAGTTATTTATATAGTTTAATTTCCTGTTTATATATATTAGATTATTAATCAGAGAGTAGTGATTGAGACTTTTCCTCCTCATTTTGCGAGTAGAGCTTTCTCCAGTAGGTGTGAGTATCAATCCTTTTGACAACTTTCTTGCCCAAGTATACTCTGTACTCATGTATCTTGCAATTGTTGTCATTGGGAGTTAATAAATGAAATGTATTAACTGTGATGAAATAAAGTATATTAAGGAGCCTACCATTGGATAAGTAGTCTATGGCCTTCACATTCTAAACACTCAACAACCTTAACTTCTTCAGGTCTATCTCTGAATATTTTAGGACCTTAATCAGACTTTGAGAGAAGCTACTGCAACTCAAGTTCAAAAGCCTCTTTGCGCTGTTGAGTCTGAATCTTCTCATTCTTGATGCGTTGTTGCTTCTCGAGATAAGCTTGCTTTTCTTCTTCAGTCATCTATAGAACAAGTTCTTTCTCGTCTTCACCATGAATGCGCTTTTTCAAGAGAGTTTGTCCATAAGAATTTTGCTGATAGGAAGTGCGATCCTTTGAAGATTATTGAGAGAAATTTGAGAAAGAGGAATCTCTTTGCGAAAACTGAGAAGATGTGCGGTCTGCCGGTTGAGGGTTAAGCTTCCACTCCTATTCGTTACTATCATCTCTCATTTCTGTATCTTCCAAAGATTGTGAATGATGGTTAGAAGTCACTTGGTTGCTTGTATCTTACTAGGTAGATTTCTGAGAATTTGAATTCTGGGAATATCTTTGTTGCTCTTAAAGATATCTGTCTCTTTGCTTTTTGAGATTCTCTTCGTAAACCCTCATCTTTCTTTGTAGTTCTTTGAGTCTTACTTCAATCGGCCCATCCCAGAACTTTTCAATACTATCGTCCTTGATGCCTCTCTTTTCGCAAATTTAAAGTACATGCATGAATTCATCAATAATATTTTAAAAGTTTAGAAAACTTCTCTGATGAGTTTTTCTCTCATTGTGATCGGATTGTCTCTTGGAATGCCTGCAAAACTTTGGTTCTTAAATTTCTCTCTGATTTTCTCCTTTTCCTTGTCAATTCTAAGAAGCTCCTTCTCTGTGATTTTAGGGAATAAACAATCTCTATAGATGATCACTTTTCTGTTGTTTCTATTGGCCTTTCCATGTGAGATAAGTTAATAAGAAAAATGAAAGTCCAATTAAAAAACAATCATTAGTGTAATTGTATTGCAATAGATACTTCTCATTCCAATGAAATTGCAAAGTGCATGGACTAAAGCTCTGGCTTATGGATCTAAATTTTCAGGAAACTCCAGAGCCACTTATTTCTCTTGAGGAAAGTTCTCAAGGAACTGAAGTACAATTTAAGATACGATATACTCAAAATCTTTCTCATTCTCAAATGTAACCTCAGGGTAATCCTCAAAGATAGAAGTAGGGAGAGAAACCTTATTTAAGTGGATATCTTCGCTTGCAGGGTTAAGTTTTCTAAATTTTAAAATTAAATATTGCCTTTACCAAAAGAAAAAAGGGCAGATAATAAATAGAATGAAACTTCTCTCTTCGTTCCAGATGTTTCTCATCTGATCAGTGTTCTTCTACCCAGTCATGATTCTGGAGCTATCTAGGATCTTATCAAGTTGAAATCTGTCTCTTAGAACGTAAGCCTCATCTTTCTTTGATTTTCCTGTAATTGTGGTCACTTCCTCAGCTTACTCTTAAGATTCTGCAGAATCATCAATTTTTTCAGGAATCAGCTGTGTATCTTAGTTTATGATACTTTAAATTAGAACAAGAATCTGTAAAGTGACATTTTATAAGCTTTTAGGTAGAATATTCTTAGCATATCTAATATAATAAAAATATAGTTGAGTTATGGATATTCTATCATAGGTATGGTCTACTAATTGTAGCTGTTCAAAGTACAGTCTATCACAGAGTCACTCAATGTAGTATCTTAGTCTATAAGATTAGCAGGTTAGGATTTATTTGGCAAACTGTAAAGATTCTTACCTTCAGATATGATAATCTCAGAAAGATTGCTTGGCTTAAATTCTGTTGTGGATTAAAACTTAATCTCGTTCAAATTTAATAAAGTTTGATTCATTTAATTTATTATAAAATCAAGCATTAACTCAGCTTATATAGTCCCAGTATCATGAGTCTTATCATTTGGATTCATATATCACCACATCATTAACAGTAATCTTTAATCTAATCTTTATAGTCGAATCGCTGTTTGGGTTAGAGCCTTTTCCTTTTCTTAAAATCCTTTTCAAACAGGAGCCATTGTCTTTGAACCAATCCTCTACTTTGACAAAATCATGAAGCTGTGCCTCTACTGTCAAGTTTTGACTTGGGTTTGAGTTTATTTTGTCCCCTAAAATCTCTAATAGCTGTGAGTCTTAAATATATACTTCTAATTAAGAGATATGATGTCAATGTTTAAGAGATAATTTATACTTTTTATAGTTATTTCATCTTATTCAGTAATGAAAGATCTCTTGACCTCAATTTTAGAATGCTCATTTCTTTTCAATGATTCTAGAATTTTCCTGAAAGTAATTGAAATCTCAGGATCATTCAATTTTGTTTGCTATTTTTCTCTCTAATACAGAACTTCTTCAGGATTTAAATAAGCTTTCAAAGAGAAATTGACTTCATCTATATCTGTAGGTCTTTCCCATTCTTTATTAGGTGGCTTTTGTACAAATGTCTTAAGGAAGTCTAAAATTAAACACAAATATAAGTCTATAATTAAAATCATATGAGTATAGGCATTATTTTAATTAAGTTTCCATCTGCTTCTAGATCTATTCTTTCAATCCAATCAACAAGTTTAACTTCATAAATGATTCCTTTCTTCATGAGTCGCTCTCTGTTCTCTCCCTCTTCATATCCCTTGGGAAAATTAAGTTGATCAACATTTTCTTTTCTGCCAAAGCCATACTTCCTCTTAATCTTAATTTTAGCTTTTTCACCTTGCCTCATTTCTTGAAGAGCCTTCCAGAGACCTTCAGGCCATGAAATGTCACCAAGAGAGATAAAAAATGTTAAAAATCAGAAAAAGAAAGCTTAGAGTAAAAAATATAATATAGTTATAATTTAGATCTGGAAAAGTTTCCCATCAGAACTATCAAAGACAGTGTGATCAAAGAAATAAGCTGTGTATATAATGTTAACTAAATAGTTCATCTTGGGTTTTTTAACTCCATCACCAACTTCCAGAATTTCTTTCTTAACTTTAGAGTCATATGTTATTTCTTAAACATCTCCCACATTCTAGATGGGAGGATCTAACATGGCATCACTGTCTTAACCACCTATTAAAATCAAAATTGTTTAATAAATTCTAAAATTGTTTAGCAAAATCTGCCATAAATATGTAAAAGAGAGAAAACATACCATCTTCAGTGGGTTAGCTTGAAGCCACTTCTTCGTTGTGAAGTGGGTCCTCGTTTAGACCAAGATCAGCTAGATCAGCGTTTAATCCCATTGTTTCCATTTTAAAGATTTAAAAACTTAAATATAAATTTCAAATTTATCTTTTATAAAAGATAATAGTATCATGAAATTTCACAATTCTTTATTAAATTTTTTTCATATAAACAATTTTTAAAGTCAGAAGAATTCACCTGAAGTTACAAGATTTTATGGCTATGAGGTAGTATCCTCCCCCCCTAATGTATTCTTTTTGTAGTCTGATAGAGTTTTTTACGCTGAGTAATAGTAGCTGATGAACATGGAATGTGCGAGCAATAGTTTTGGAACTATGCCCTCATCAAAGTCACTTTTTATATATAAAAATCATTATAAATTTGACTAAAATTTTCAAATTTTTCACAAAATATAATTTCTCTAAAATTAATGATTTTTGCCAGTTTTTAACTATTTTAACAAATTATATCTAATTTATTATATTTTTATAAAGTAAACTTTTATAGTCTTTATGAAATTTAAATGAAAAGTTAAAATGATTTTTATATTCACTTTATTAAAATTATAATAAATTAGATATAATTTGTTAATAATAGTTAAAAACTGCTAAAATCATTAATTTTAGAGTGAATTATATTTTGTGAAAAATTTGAAAATTTTAGTCAAATTTATAATGATTTTATATATATAAAAAGTGACTTTGATGAGGGCATAGCTCCAAAACTATTGCTCGCACATTCCATGTTCATCAGCTACTATTACTCAGCGTAAAAAACTCTATCAGACTACAAAAAGAATACATTAGGGGGGGAGGATACTATCCTCATAGCCGATTTATTATTTCTTTTATTAGATTTTGTTTGATCCTTTAATAATTCTAACTGAACATTTAATGTAAAGTATTGTTAAATGATAAATTAAATAGAATACTGACTTAAATAGTAAATAAATAACTTAAGATAGTTCTTTAACTTTATATACTTTTTATTTCAGACATACCTGAATTCTTGATTTTAGTTAATGCCTGAATAACTTGGAGTGTTTGCAAAACCAACTGGTATTTTATAGTGTCCAGGGCCTGGTGTGCCATTTACAGGGTCTCTTATTTCACCCTTAGGTATCGAATAGACTATTGAAGTGTGTCCAGACACATTGTAATCTCTGGCATCATATTAACCTGGTCCTGGTTAGTTATTCTATAAATAATATTGTCCTAAAAAATTTCTGGTGAATATAATAATAATATAATTGAAGTTATCCTTGGTTGGTGAATTAGTTCTTGATCTGTCAGGACTGCGACTGAAATCAATAGATGGATTTTAATGTCTAATTCTCTCCTAATCTTATTCGTAAGTGCCTGGTCCTGGAATACCATTATTTTGTCTATCTTAGTCCCTTCCTCTGATACTAAATGAAGGACCACTATTAAGTTAACTTGCTTGATCATATTGACCTGGGCCTGGTTATGAAAGGTCTTTGTCAACTGTCAAGAAATCGCGTTTAGTTTAGGGCATTCTGAAAGAACGAGCTTGGTCTTTTACTATATCATGTTGAGCATCGTATTGACCTGGGCCTGGCACATCTGACCTGTTGTGATTAATATAAAAATAAGAATAATAATTTAAGATCAAATTGGAATCAACTACATAATAATTAATTCAGTGATCTTGAGGTTTGCCTCTAATACTAAAGCTTTTTACATCCATTCCAAATTATTTAGTATCTGCATAGTTCCCAGGTCCTGGCATATTTAATTATTCTTTGTTGATAATTTATGTTCTTTGTGTTGTGTTGTCTATTTTGAAACTTGGATTATTATGTCTGGTTACAGTCTCATCTGGATTATACTAACCTGGTCCTGGAATATCCGATTTTATGTGATAAAATAAAATTTTTTAATAGTATTTATTTGGGGAAAAAATTAAAAAAATTTTCAGCTTAGTAAAAAGATTTATCTAATAAATATAATATGAATCAATAACCATATTCAATATTAAAGTGATCTTATTACTTTCCTTTTATGCTAAAGCTCTGAGCATCTTGCCCAAATTATTTCTGTTCAGAGTAGTTTCCTGGGCCTGGCATATACATCTAATCTCTGCTTACCATTTAAGTCCTCTGAGTTGTATTGTCAATCTTGAAACTGGGATTATTATGTTTTGTGACAGTCTCATCTGGATTGTATTAGCCTGGACCTGGAATTTCATTTTTAGGAGGTGAATCATTTCGTTAACCAATTGTAAACTGTTAAGAAATTATGAGTTATAGATAAAGTAACTTACTGTTTTTGTGTTTAATTTCGATGGAGACTCATATTAACCTGGGCCTGGGGAATATATACTTTCTTTTGACACCAACTCTGTTCTTGTAACCATAGAATTCATTTTGTATGAAATTACTGCGTCTTTAGCTTGACTTAATGAGGGATCGTATTCACCAGGTCCTGGAACGTTATTTCCTATTTTATCTTATATTTACAATTTTAATAAAAATAATTCATATCTTGGGGCTTTCCTCTGATTGAAAATGATTTTGCATCTTAACCAAAGTTCTTTTATTGATTATAGATACCAGGTCCTGAAAATCAAAATTTATAAAACAAGATTTCATAAAATTTATCCTGGTAATGATAATTGTTCTTTAGAAACTATATTTCCTCTTGCTGATTAAGAAATCTTAAATGATGTCAAAGCTTAATCTTTCGTTAAATTATCATTTGGATTATACTAGCCTGGTCCTGGTTTATTCATATCCATTGTGTCTTTTGGCTTTCCAGATATTGTGTAAGAAACATTCTATCCAAGTTAAGAATGCTGATCATAAATGCCGGGTCCAGGAAGATTTCTAGCTTCTTTTGATACAACATCTGCTCTTTTGCTGCTGCTCATTTTATAAGCCAGGGTTCTATCCTTTACCATTGAGATGTCGGTTTCGTAGTTACCTGGACCTGGACTATCATTTCTACTAGGATCTCTAGGTCTTCCTCTTATTGATACTGATTGAGCATTATCTCCAAAACGCTTGGGTGAATCATACTCACCTGGACCTGGTTGATAGAGCATTTCCTTAGTGACTATGTCCATTCGTTGACTTTAAGAAACCTTATGGGAAACTACTCTATCTTTAACAAAATTAGAATCAGCTTGATATTAGCCTGGTCCTGGTACATCTGATTTAATCCTGTCGTCTGGCTTCCCTCTAATAGAAAACTAAATTAATATTAACAACTTAAAATATTCCTTACTCCTTGTGCATTTTTGCCAAATTAATTTTATGAATCGGCATATGAGCCTGGACCTGGCTAGTCTTGATTATACTTTTAGACTATTTCACTTCTCAGGGATTTTGAAATTGCATAGGATACTGTTTAATTTTTAGTCAGATTATTAACTGGTTCATACTATCCTGGTCCAGGGCTAAGTTCTTATCTACTTTTACTTCTACCTCCCATAGTGTATTTGGGACCATCATATCCTTGTTTCTATGGACTTCCATAATTTCCTGGTCCTGGTAGATTCTTAGCTTCTTTAGAAACGATTTCTTATCTATAACTCTTACTCATTTAAAAACCTCTCAAATTATCCTTAATGATATTAGAATTGGGTTCATAACCTCCTGGTCCAGGGCTCAAATCTTTATATTTAGGTTAATTCTTGCCTTACATAGTAAACTATGGCCCTTTGCTTCCGAATTTCTAATTTTCTTCATAATTTCCAGGTCCTGGACTCAATGCTTATTCTTTATTAATAACTTAAGTCCTTGCAGATTTCCCCATTCTATATGATGGGCTCTTATCTCTATTAACCTAATCCATTGCATCATAATGTCCAGGTCCTGGTATCATATCTTTTTTTAAAGCTTCTCTCTTACTCTAAATAGTGAAAGAGTTTACATTATTTCCAAATTAATTAGCATCTGTGTATTGTCCTGGGCCAGGCATTTCTTTAGCTTGCTTGCTGACAACATCTTATCTTTGGCTATTGTTCATTTTAAAATTTCTTAGGCTATCTTTGACTTTATTATGATCAGCATCATAGGCTCCTGGACCTGGCAGTTTGTTATCTGGTTAGTCTTTAGGCCTTGGTTTGAATGAATAAGATTTATTGTTAGATCCTATGTTCTTAGATTTATCATCGTATGATAAACTTAGTTTATTAAATAAGCAAAAGCAATTGATTATATTGACCAGGTCCAATATTGCTGCTGGATGTGTTAAAGTTTTGCATTCTTTTAGATCCACTTTTAATGCTCGCTTGTGGTATTCTATCTTTAGATAGGATATCTGAAGGGTCATACTAACCAGGAGCCGGGGAACTTTCATTTCTCTAATCTTTAGGTCTGCCTCTTATTGAATAAGTAGGAACATCTTACCCAAAACCTTTAACAGCATCATATTGACCTGGACCAGGTATTTGGTTCGTAGATCTGCTATGAAATAATTATTGGTTGCTAGATTTTTATGATATTTTAACGTTTCTAGTGTTATCTTTAACATAGTTTGGATTAGGATCATAATTTAAAATGAAAGAAAAATTATTAAAACATTTTATAAATAATTTCCTGGACCAGGGGTATAATTTTTGAGTGTTGAGTTAATTTTCTCTCCAATCTAAAAAGATCTTGCACTCTTTTGATTAGGGAGATTATAATTACCTGGTCCGGGCATAAGCTTTTAGTCTTTACTTAAGTAATTATCTCTCTTGACCTTACTAAATGCAGCAGCCTTAATCTTATCTTTCAAAGCATTTGTGTTAGCATCATAAGCACCTGGCCCTGGGACGCTAACTTTGTCTTTAGGAATGGAAGAGAGGCGCTCAGATTTATTTTTCATAGAGGATACACCTCTTTAAGACTTCGCAGCTTCTGTGATAGAATTATAAATTGCTATTTATTAATAATTGTGATAGTCTTGCTGTGATTACTGTAAGACCCTGGGCCTGGTGTGCTATTTATCTTTGCAGTTTAAGGTCTTGAGCCCATACTAATATTGTTCAAAGATTTTCCCATTTATTTGCTAGCTCCATCATAAGTTCCTGGTCCTGGAATGATATCCTTGCTACTTATTCCTTTCTATCCTTTTTGCATACCGAACGTAGGATTTTTGTATTTAACCGCTTCATGTTTGGGAGAATATGCTCCTGGTCCAGGAGACATTAATCTTTCTCTCAGTGAAGCACTCATAATTTAGGAAGTGTCTCTCTTTGATTTAGATCCAAAAGGTGAAGCATTATATTTAGCTGAATTTAATAGTGAATTTCCACCTGAAACATCGTAGTAACCTGGTCCTGGAACTTGAGACATTTTTTGCTCTAGTCTTTTTCCTGCTATTCTATAAAGCTGTCAGTATAAGTATGATAGATTTAGATTTAGCTTAGTTTAATGACTATTGAATAATTTTTGAAAACTTACGAGAACACAGGGGGTTTGTTCAGGAGTTGAGGCTCATACGATCCTGGTCCAGGGTTTTAATAGAGATCTTGTTTCTATGGGGTCATGTTCACAGATCTATTTCCCATCGAATATTGTACATTCATTCTTAACTATATATCCAAATTGGTAAATAAAACTTGTTTTTTTAGGATGAAAAATGTGTAAAGTTTATAGGTTATAAATAGAGATATAATTTTATCACATCAAAATAAAATGAGAATAAATTAAGAATGTATCTTTTATTTGATCTATCGTTTTAAACTTACTTTTGTCGCATCTGAATCATAAGCACCTGGTCCTGGGTTCAAATCCCCTTCATTAGGTCTGCCAGATCTTGAAAAGCTATATCAGTTTTATTATAAATGACCTATAATTCTTACGTCCACTCTGGAGAGCTGTCTTTTACAACTTTGATACTACGATCAGGGTCGTAATTGTCTGGTCCTGGGGAATTAGTTCTTCCACCTCCGAGACTACCATCTATTTTCAAATTATGAGATACAAAGTTAAAATAGAAATGAAACTTATATGCTGAAGTTAAAATATCTAATTACCTCTATTATTCTTTGAAAAGCTATAAGCAATAGACATATTTTTTTAGTACAGAAACTCTTGAAGATATAATTATTGAAAGTATTGGGTTTGGTTGATTTATCTTAAAATAAAACTAAATATTGTTTGAAAAAGGAATAACTGGGAATTTTTTTAAAAATATAATTAAATTAGGACTATCTTAAATATGAAATTGTTTTTTCTATGATCATTTCAGTTTTGATAATAATTCTTTAAAGTAAAAAAATAAATTAATTAAAACTTGTTAAATGAGATAGAACTTATTGTGACTTTATTAATCATTAATTTTTACTTTGAGATTTTAATCAATCTTTAAATAAAATTTAATAGTTAACTGATATAATATGATTTAATGAGTTTGCGCCTCGATTGCATATTTAAACTATTAAATTTCAAATTTATCATTACTTATTTCAAATTTATAACACATATACCAAGGTACTAACAAATACATGGGGCTTATAAATAATAAAAATATATTTAATCTGCAATTAATTTCATTTTGTTTTATGGCTTTAAATATAAAAATATAAAAAGTAATGATTGAACCCCATATTTCCCTAAAATACCTATCTATTTACTATCTCAAAAGTTACCTCACTTAAAACAGAATTTCCAATTTTTTCATTAAAAAAGACAATTATTTCACATATACCAGATAATATGTAAGCACGTCGTTCAATCACCAAATAAGTCAGAGACTACCAAAATCCAAAGAAAAACAATAAGTTATCATTATGTTTATTAATGAAATTAAAAAAAATAGCTTAATAAAAATTTTGTAAATTTATTATTAATTTCTTAAAATTACTAATAAGTTTTCTCCATCGCCAATCAAGAGATATGTGAAGTTCAAAATCATTCAGCCATCATTTTTATTAGATTTAAAATAATATAGAAAAAAAATTTACATTTATTTTCTAACTTATTAACCGCACGAGTTTTTTTAAAAAGTGTAATTCAAGTATTTATAATTACAATCATTAATCTCAAAGTAATTAAGCTCATGATAATCTCAATAAAGAGAACCTTAATATAAAAATTTAAAGGAATTTTATCTGTATTTAATGTTTTTTAAGAAAATATTTCACCAATAATTTTACTTAATTTTATTGAATGGCAATCAGAGCATAAAAGACGCCAACCTAAGTTCAGCACCGAGTTTTTCACAGAGCAGAGGCCGCAGAAAGCCGCTTTAATAACTTTTCAATGAGCTCTCATCCCATAATTCTGCTGATTATTTATTCGTTTTTATCCAGTTTAGTATTATAAAATTGATTATATTGTTGACTTATATATAATTACGGGAAAGTGGATATCAATAGAAAAGTATCAGATCTTTTGAAATTAGAGAGCAAGGGCCCTATATCTAGTATTAAGCAAAATCAAAACACTAAAAGCCATACTGATTAAGCAGCACTTGACATATAGCCAAAGGATTCATAAAATGAGACTGTACTTAAAGAGCATAATCAATAATTAATTAGTATAATATACTTAATTTAAAAGTAAAAAGTTATGGTTATAAATCAAGGTACAAAATAGGAAGATTTAAAAAAGCGCCCATCAGAGATTCTAAATTCAAAAAAGAAGAGAGTAGAGAAGCAAGAATCAAAGAATCAATCAGTTGATTAAAGCGTCATCAATCAAGATTTAAATTCAGAAAATCTCAAACAAGATTAATTAAATTCAAATTAGGAAGCTACTATGATGGCGTAAGTATAAAATCAAAATAAAGATAGAGTAGTAGTGGTGCCTGATTCATAAGATTTATAGTTAATATCTAATACAAACTAAAATATCGACTAGGATCAAGATATGGTATAGCAAACAAACTTGGAATAAGAGTCCTCTAGCGATGCTAGTTATTAAAATGAGAATTCAAAAGATTTGGCTGAATTTGAAAATCAAGACTCACAAGATGACTGTGATATGGATATGGGCTCAGTTTCAGATTAGTAGCACCCACAGAGAAGCCACATTAACCTCACTTAAAATACTCTAATAGTTCCAAACCCAAACAACCCAAATGCTATGCAATACTCAGGCAGATGGACTGATGAGGAACATGAGAAGTTTTTGGTGGGACTAAAAATTTACGGAAAAGACTGGAGACTTATAGAAGAATATATCGGTTCAAGAACTTGCGCTCAAATCAGATCTCACGCATAAAAGTATTTCAATAAACTAAACAGAAATAGTTCAAAGAGAGCTTAAAAGCTTCTTGCTGAAAAGTAAACTTTAGGTAAAAGAGTGCATTAAGAGCCGAGGTAATCTTAATAGGTTCCTGTTACTCAAAAAGAATAACTCACTACTACTCCGCTCTCATAGCCAAAGGTCTTGCCTAATTTGGATCAAATAAAAAGTATAACATAAGCACCCTCGAACTTGTTTATAAATAAACCAGAAAATCTGAATTTAAGTTCGATTAAAGAGTAAACCAGAGAATAAATGTCTAAGATTCATGAAAACTTCGAAAAGATCACTGAATCTGAACTTCATATCCAACTTTAAGCTTTAATTCAACAAAGAGAAAAAGTTTCCTTAAACTTTTTACTAAAACAGATAAGCTCTGTAGATGCTTGTAGAATTCTAATTCAAATAACTAATCAGTTTCATGAATAAGCAATGAAAGCTCTCAAAAGCTGCAAATGTAAGTACAACAATTCTTATTTTATTCGATTCATATTTAATAATCTTTATAGTTGAATTAAGCAATAGGATGGTTGATGAAAGAAACTTAACTCAATTTATTTGCATCCTACTTTCAAAATAAGTGCAAATCCTGCCTCCAAGTGCTTAAAACCAAGCAAATCCAGAGGAAGATATTATTCAGCACGTTACAGCAACTCACTCTCAAGGGTCTTAAATAGACAACGATGTTGAATTGAGATCTTAAGCAAACACCTTACAGAAGAGACCCAAGATTTAAGAAAAGACTCCAGACTAATTTTAAACTAGATTCATGCAGCCAAACTTCAATTTAGGGAGAGATTCCATCACTCCATTTAGATCCTTAGTGAAAACCCCAAATCCCATTCACAGACTATTACCAGACGATAACAAGCTCTCTGAAATTAAGAGTGACTTACTCATAAAGAATATCCTTGGAGGTGGTAACAATTTTGACATGAATTTACTAAGCGGAATAATTCCAGCTTCAGTCTCTGCATCTGCTTAGAAGCAAATTGGAGGCATAATAAGCTCTGATAAGAAAAACAAACAATGAGTACTCTCAAATATTTCAGTTTAAACGATTCATAAAATGATATGAATCAGCAATAGCAAGTAAATAAAGCATCAGTATAATAAGTCTCACCTTAATTGTAAATTTTTCCTCGCCACCATAATATGTTAATTTGACTCAACATTTATATAAACTTGGATATGGATATTTCTATGTTTATACTTTTTCAATATCAGCATTGATCCATCATATCCAAGTAATTTTAACTTTTATTTCAAATAGATTCAATTAAAACATAAATTATACCTATTATGTTTAATTTCATGGAAATTATATTAATTATAATAAAAATAAAAACATGACTGAAATAAAAACATTTAAAAAATAAGTTACGATTAGGGAAGATAAAGAAGAATAAAATGTTTTTCTTCAAAATTAAAACATAAAATTAAATTTATTGCATCCTGATGGATAAAATAACGGCAAGCTTTCCCCGGTTGATTACACATCAGTTAACTCTACTCCAAGAGATTAAATAATAATAAGATGATAAGATTTACTATATATTATTCTCTCTTTTTTTAAATTAATTATAAGATGGTTCAGTTTTAAGTCAAAGTCAAGCAAATAATGTTGGAGAAACCCCAAAAATTTACTCACAAATCTTAAACTCTTTTGGAACAAATAACTTCCTAATGATGGGTAGATTATCACTCTTTCAATCCTAAAATCTTATTCTAAAAAAGATAAAATAATCCAACCTTAAGAAACAAAGTTCAAGGAACTTCAATTAACTTAAAGAAGGATCTCAAAGCAATAGAAGCAAAGACTTGTCACCATCAAATAAAAACTTGAATATGCTGTAATTTTAAGGGTAAAATAGTAAATTATTGCAATTGAATAAAGGTGGTTACTAATAGAGCCCAAGTGATTTAGCGAATTCTACAAAATCAGCACAGTTTAAAAGCTCCTAGAAAAATTTAATTAAGCGTTTAAGTACTAATAGAAGAATGAGTATGATATCCCCAAGAAATATTTCGCAAAAACAGCAAGTTGAAAATGCACAATCTCCTTAATATGCGTTAAGAAGGATGTTCAATCTAAAGGAAGCTAAGAAATTTGGACCAGCTATTACTTCAACTATCAATGCACTAACACATAAATCTAAAAATTCATTGTAAAGTAGTTCAAATGAGTCATTTGAATCACATGACAGTGAGGATTTGGATTACAAAAATCTGGCTATAATAAATAGGAAAATTGAGGAAGCAGTCAATTATTACGACAACCCTTATTAAAAGAAAAAGAATCAATTTATAAATAAGTATAAAACTGAGAACAATAGCCAGAAAACTACACCTAAGCATGTAGGTTAAAAATTCATTTTCAATTCTTTTAATAACTAACAAAAACTTAATTTTGGAACAGTCGTGTAAAAATCACTTGATATTGAAAAGAAAACTCAGCATAATACTTCCATAAATTTCGACGAAAACAATCTAGAATCTTAACTTCATGAAAAGAAGTTATAAAAACTTCAAAGAATTTAAGAACGTACCCTACGAAATTAGTAAATTT